>JALPQI010014809.1:0-40344 GCA_025490895.1 Thaumatotibia leucotreta
TCTTTACGGTGTAGTCTATTTAGCACTTTGTAAAGGACGCGGGGTGTCAGGAGGTTAAATATTTTTTTATATTCCACAGATAGGCAGACTTTGCTAACCAGCAAATTTTAAATTTGGCGCCTTTTTCTAGTGCCACCATTTTTTTTAATATTATGGCTTGGATACTTGTCCTTTAAGCTAAGCTGCCACCCATAGATAGAGTGTATTTTTACACGATTAAGTCGTGTAAAGTAGCCTTAACATGCACGCTTGAGGTTAAATTATTTGTAAAAACGCCATTGCCAAAATGACAATGACAACTTGACATTTGTTGACATGCTGATGGTGTGATATGAGAGTTTATAATTCCAATTCAATACGTAATAATCTGTTATATCATACTCCAGAGTCCAGGCTTCGTCAAAAGTTAACTTTGAATTCATTGCACACAACCCGCTATAATGGGGGACACAAGAAAAAAGAAGAAGTTCTACTTTCGGAAACGAAGAAACAAATATTTCTTAGAACCCGGCTTTCGCGGCTTTTTTTGCACGTGTAACTTCAGGGAGAAAGACTGCGTGAAAGAAGTTTACAATCTGTTGAATGAGTATGCGGAGAAGTTGTATCCAGATTTGGGAATTGAAAAGTCCCAGACGGCGGGCGCGGGCGACGACCGTTCGGGCAGTGAATCTGAAGAAGAGACTGATATCGGAGATGCGCTGAAACGCGAGGTGGAGTCTTTAAAAGTAGACTCGCAGAAGTCGCTCAGGCATAAACGCTTCCAGGCTGTGGAGACTGGCGCATCCAACTGCATTTTCATTAAAACTAATCTGCCTAGTCCAGAAGAATTGACCATGGCCATAATCAAGGATTTGTCAGAAACAAAACTGCAAAAAACCCGGCATGTCATGCGCTTACTTCCCATCATGGCGACTTGCAAGGCAAACCTGCCTGACATCATGGAGTGTGCCGGACAGCTGTTTGACAAATATTTCCTGAAGAAGTCTTCAACATTTGCTGTGATTTTTAATAAACGGTTTAACAGTAGTGTGTCTCGGGAGTTGGTTATAAAAGAGCTTGCCGAGATGATATCACTGAAAAATACTGACAACAAGGCTGACTTGAAGAATCCTGGGCTTTGCATTATTGTTGAAATAATAAAAGGAATGTGCCTGTTAAGTGTGGTTGAGGATTATTATAATTTTAAGAAATATAATTTACATGAATTATGTAAGGAGGAAAGTAATGACGGTGAAGCAACACAAGCTAAGAGATTGAAAGCTAATTCAATTTCGGAAACAAATGTCCAAGAGGATCCGTAATCTATAATCGTAATATGTAATAAATACATAATTATAATATAATCTTGTTATGTAAACTGTCTTCTATATTGCTAGTAACCAATTCCCCCTATACCAAAATGTGTCTGTACTCTTTTCCTAATATGTACTCTGATAATATACATGGTCAAATATGAACTGCATTTTATTGTGCTTCAATTTGCATCTTCAGCTATTACAAATGGCATTACACATGGTGTTATGCAATGCAGTTAGATCAATAACTTGGTTTGTTTATGTAATGTGATGTTATACAACATTCCGTGGCCACAAAAATGTTACGTAACACGCCAATGTCACAATATGCAGGCTGCTGCGCCAATCAGTTGTTGCCTCCCGTGCGTCCGAATGTAGTGGCAACACAATAGATGGCGCTCGTAATCTTTCCTGAAATGAAACGCAAATCAGATTCAAAACCAGTAAAAACGTTACAGATTTACGCGTATTGAACGTGCGTAATGCAACGAATTTATATTTTAGGTTTACATTGACTTGATTAAGCTTTTTGGTACAATGTACTTTTTTTGCGATATTGAATCTTATTCTCATGCATTTAGGCTTATTTTACTTTGTTGGGGCACGTTGTTTTCTTAGGACGAGTTTTCATTGAGAGGGTCGACGGGTCCTGTTGCTGCGGGCAAAGAATTAAATATTTGATCAACACCGATTAGCTGTATAAAAAGGGTAGGGATGTGCTTTTGGAACCCTGAACCCCTGAAGTGATGTTGATGTTATCAAAAAAATACTGGTACTTTTCTGGATCCGGCCTCCCTAAGGCCCGCAACTGGACTGAGACTCGGGGCCGGTAAGTCTTTGGTTCACTGGAGCATGGGACAGATGTTGGTGTGGGATGTTTCTTGCGTACCTAGACACCCTGCCGCCGTCCTATCTTCAACGAACTACGACCTACATTTAAATGTAGCGGCTACATTTAAATGGGTAGAAAATCCCGTATATGAAAAAGGTAATAAATATAATGGCCTAGGCAAAGACTCGATTTTGTACCGTTTGGTGTAGAATCTTTAGGTTCATGCTTTGAGTATTAATACGCAAAGGGTTTACTCAAGTTGTTTGCTGAAATCGCGAAACGCTTGACGTCACTAAACGATGAAGAGCTGGCGGGCTTTCTCGCACTGCGTACCAGCCGCCAACATCCTCGGTACAATGCAACAAGGGCCAATCTTAGATATAGGTTAGCTTTGCAAGATTGAATTTAAGTACCTAGGCATACCTATTTACGTTACTACAAAGTAAATAAAGATTTTACTACAAAAAATACCTGCCAACTCTTTCAGCTACGTTTTCAAGGTACTTACCTACAGCAATAATTTTTGAAATATCCGTGCTGTGGACGAGCATGGAATCAGCTGTTTGGATGAAGCAGCGATAAAACAGATCGAGCGCTTGAAATTGAAAAATCATCCTCCAGATGAATACCTACGCAACTGGTTCATCTCTTCATAACGCATCACGCGTTTAAAAATCGTAACGAATATTTAGTTCGAATTTGCTCATTTGGTGCTATTCGTAAACATGCCATGGTACCTCAATGATGATTGATGACCCATGCAGCGCCCAAAAGATGACAACCTTCCGTCACGTCTATTAAATAGCCAGACTAGTGTAGTAGTGTAGTTAGTGGCCTCGCGAGAACATATCACGCGAGGCAGATTCGGAGGCTCGATGCATACGGATGCTCGTCTTTTTACCTCGGGGTAATAGTTGGGTGCACACTGAATGTCTGAGTCGTCTGGCGAGGCAGCTCTGTCTGTGTGGACGTGCCTTGCATGTGCCGCTCATGCTTACTCAGATACCGACAACACAGGAGCAGTAGAAAAAAAAGTAGACGCGATAAGTTGTCTGCCCATAGAAAATTTCAATTTGCCTTTTACTTACAACTTTTTAGTGATAGTTTGTAACACGAAAAACAAACCTAAAAATCAATTTAGATATCTCTTACGTTCAAGCCAACTTTTCCATGCATTCATTCTTTCTTTGCCTAACATTAGAAAACTGCAAAAACACAGCACTATTAAAATTACCTATCCTAATAACGAAACATTCTCCAAAGAGACGCGAAATACCGGTACCGTGAAACAGTGGCTACAGAAAGCCCGTAACTAATTTTGAAAGTAGGAAATGGGAGTGGGCAAAGGTGTTGAAACAAAGGAGGGTAATCAACAAAGCTTTTGGCACTCGCCTTTGCCGGTGCACTGATGGCGGATTGGCTAACTAAGGGTTATTATTGATAGTGAAACGCCTGAGTATTTTATGTAGAGGCCGTGTGTAGGTACTTCTGTGTGAAGTTTTTAACAGAAGCTGATAATAAATGAATACAAATCGAAACAGTCGTGCACTCAGCCTTAGTACATTGATTTCACTTTTCGACAAAAGGTTGGTTGTTCCTTATTCCAGCTTTTTATTTTTAGCTACTTGAAGACTTTAATTTATTATTAGCATTGGTTTTGTTAATAATGTCTAATGCTTAATTGTAACATCACATCAGGGTTTCAATTGATAAACTCTGTAACCTTTCTTTGGTATATGACATCTAATATTTAAGTGTTCATAGTGTACTTAAGTAACTACTTAAAAACAACAAAAAAAGTAACAAAACAATTTAAGCTCCACAAAATTAAATATTGTTTACCTAATATGCAGAAAAACTACTATGTCTATGGAATACCAAATTCGTTATAAATACGCATATGAATAGGTACCTAGGTACCCTCACCTCAATTAGAACCAAGGACTTTTTATTATTATTTATTTGTTCTGTAAGATACAGGGTTACAACTTAAAACTAAATACATTGTCCCACAGAACCGTTTGAACAGTTTGACTGTGGGATCCGTGAGTCTCTAAAATTCATTAAAAAAAAAAGCAGGCAGATTACCAACTAAGCAACACGGAGGACGTGAACGGTGAACTTTGACTCTTTTATTAGCGACCGGTCACCTACAAAATTTATTAATGTAGTGGCGGTGTCTGCTTACATCGAAAAACAGTCTAATTTGGATTTGAGTCATGCAGCAGTGGACATCAGCTAATGACTTCCCCTGACGGTCGTTAGGGCGGCCTCTCGATTTATTTTTTCCCTTGAGTGACTTAATCAGCGTTTCCTTTTTCAACGGGCCGGTTTTTATCGCACAGAATGATGAAAATTTGTCATTACTTAGCATTGCGAGTTGATGCGAAATAGTGGAGTTGGTTTTGCTATTAGGTTTTTTGCAGGCGTTCGCTTCGTTTCTTTCGAGCGAATATGCCCCAAATAACGTAGCGAATAACAAGTAAGAAATATGGTTAAAATGGTTTATTTATACTATTATTAAGTCACTAGTATAAAAGTTTTGAAGGTACCTAATTTGTATGTTTGTTAGAGTATTTGATAAAATAAATAACGAATGCTTTTTTTTTATAATAATAATTATGTTTATTGCATAACTTAGTATTTAAGATGTTAAAAGATTATAGTAACTAGGTATCACATGGAGCCCGTTGGGGTGTAGCAAGATACTTATAATTAATACGTTATGCCCTTTAAGGGCATATCGCCGTTGTACATACATACCCAACCTCTTACCTACAACATTCTTTTCATGGAAAAAACATCCGTATTCAAATTGAAATAAAGGTGAAATTTCCAAGAATCGATTGCTGTAAATCCGAGGTTGTGTCGACGATATGTAAAGTTAACAAGTTGAATTCTCCATACGATCTCGTATCGTCGTGGGAAGCAATTACGTTGACCGGCACAATCAATAACGTGTCAATGGAGTCCTCGGTCTTCAATTTGTTGTGCCCGGTAGTTGATTGCGTCTTACGACCTGTATCAGAGTAGATTTAAACACAGTATTGTCTACCTCTGCAGTATTGACATATCGTAGACCAATGCCCGCCACAGCCCCAATTATCGACATTTGCAATCATAATGTCGAAGCAATAAAGTTGACAGCAGGTTCTCGAAAGGGTCCTGATAACTTCATGTCAATTATTGGGGTGTTTGCGATAGATAAATCCAAAAGAAGATTTAAGCGTATGAGTTGAGCTTTTATCATCTATCATATTTTAATCCCTTGTATGCCGGAACGTGGATCTGCGTACGAGAAAACTATAAGAAACAAATTGTTTCAGGCACACGAGAGCTTAAAGACAAACGAGTCTTAATCGCGTAAACTTACGTTTAATTATATCCTGACGTTTCGGGCATGACGTTACACCCGTCCGTGGTCGCAGGCAGTCTGCGTAAGTTTACGCTATTAAGACCCGTTTATCTTTAAAATATGAGTGATAATCGTGAAAGTTTAAATCAATATTTTATCATCTATGTTCGCGGAAAGTTAAGACGGCTGTCACGTTTTGATAAAGAAATGCAAAAATGGTTCAATTTAAATGTAATAAAATCTCAACCGTCATAATTCCATGGCGCGTCCACGGCATGCATAAATCGTTAAGAAATAACAAATGAAGAGAGTCAATTTATTGTTTGCTCGAGAGTTATTTGCGTCCGTCCGAGCTGTAGGCGTACCATGACTTGACAGTAACAGTTGCGCTAGCGGTTACTTGATACATAAATTAGTCCGTCGCGCTCGCTCCAATACAGTCATAATATATCAATCGAACAAACATCGAATAAACGTTAACGCAAACAATATAGTGCCGTCACCACGAGTTGGCAAGTACCTATACTTGCCAACTCGTGGTGACGGCACTGTATTTTTCGGTGCAAATTAAACTTTTTCCCATATTTTTTTATTTTTTTTTTAAATTTTCCATCTTGTAGTCTGCAGTAGGTACCACTATCAATTGACATTTGTATACAAATGCAAAAGCATGCAAAAATCGTAATCAAATAACCGGCCAAGAGCATGTCGGGCCATGCTCAGTGTAGGGTTCCGTAGGTAGGTCGTATCTTTTCACGGATTTCATAGTAAGATACTACGTTTCGAAAAATATTTCAGAAACTTTTCTCGGACTGCTTGTAACTTTTTGTGTGGTACGAAATCATGGTGATTAATATGTATATCTGTACCAAATTGCAGATTTCCAGTATTAACGGCCACTGAGCTATGCTGCGGACAGACGGACGGACGGACGGACGGACAGACTGACATGGCGAAACTATAAGGGTTTTTTGCCATTTTGGCTACGGAACCCTAAAAACAAGTGAAGATACTTACTTAATTGTAGTGAGCCCGAGTTTGAGAATTTGTTGTTTATACTAGAAAATTAATCCGAATTTAATACAAAGTATTTCAAGAACATATATAAGGGTACTTCTCAATCCACTTACTATTTCGCAATAGAAGCTTCAAAGCCCTGTAAAGTGGTCAAAATACGAACGTCGAAGTAAAAAGGAAAATGACCCGCTGCCTGCGGTTCGCTTTACCAAAGTACTTACTCAGAAGGAGTTTGATTACATGCCCATTTCAAAACTTTAATAACTTGAAATTTTCAGTGCTTTTTATGCTTGTAAATAAAATGTTTTGACTGAAATCGATTTATCACGATTTTGAGAAGCAAATGCGATAGGAAATATCGAATATTTACATAGTAAGAAGATATATTATATTTAATTTAAGACCGAGTGGCCGAGCGGTGCAGGCATCAGCCGCGAAAGCAGAGCACGTGGGTTCGATTCCCACATCGGACGTTGGTAATCTTGGTCGTTTTTTCTTTGCTATGACTTATACAGGGTGTTTTTTTTTCGACCGTTCAAATTCTACGTAGTGAATGTGTAGGTCATACTCACCAACTTTTACTATGGGGACAAAGTCGAAATCGCGAAAAAAAAATCAGCTGTTTCATACAAATTGGCGGCATTACGCCGGCCGAAATGTATGAAACAGCTGATTTTTTTTTCGCGATTTCGACTTTGTCCCCATAGTAAAAGTTGGTCAGTATGACCTACACATTCACTACGTAGAATTTGAACGGTCGAAAAAAAAAAAACACCCTGTATTATAACATCTAATATTTATAACGTTAAATATTGTAATTTATATTTTATGCTGTATGGCACCCTAACGTCGAATAAAGCTATATTCGCCGTTAATAGAAGTTGTGAACAATGTTTAATAAAAGTAAGTTCCATTTATACGTTTAAAAAAATCAACTAAAGTTTTGATAGTTATTAATTAAAAAAATAATAAGGTCTACCGAAATACTTCTCAATGTAAAATATTTCAAAGAGTCTTCTCTTTTTTAAATACCATTAAATTTCAGGGAATTTCTCACATAACAAGGCGGTTGACTGTCTTTGTTTTTTAGTAAATAAGTAGAGGTACTCTAAATACACACGTTGAACGTAGATGAATAATACAGTCTCGTATCGTAATGTCGGCAGAACTGTCGTACACTTTTAGTTCGCTCCCAAAGGTTCTGTACTAATTAGTGAATTTAAATTAGACGTCTAGTTAACGTAGTCAGCGAGCACGTTCAATCAGATAGCATCTGTGTCGTGTGCTTCATAAGGTTAGGTGGCGTCATTGACTTTGAAACTCTAGACTCCGTATTCAGACCTTTTCAGACCTGCTTACACCTTTATTTGCCGTTTACCACAACTACAATGGGTGTTAATTTAATAAAGTATAATCCATTTATAATGAATGACTATAAAGAGATCGAAAGGAATTGGCAAACACTAAATACTTAATCAAAGCATGGTTTGGTTTGCTTGTGATTGGTATGTATAATTGTATACCTAAGCACAAATTGAAATATCAAAAACTGTATTTTTAGTCGTAAAAGTAGCACCTAGCTAAATAGCATGCATAAGATTAAAATGTAATATTCCATACATAACTAAGTATATTAAGATTTTGAAGCACTACTCAAGGTGCATTCAGACTAAACGAGCATTCGCTATTCTATCCCCCACTCTACGAAATCAACGAATCACATTTTGTGTAACGGTCTAATTTCATAGAATAGGGGGTTAGAATAGCGAATGCTCATTTGGTCTGAATGCATCTTTAGATAACACTTGTGACAACAAAAGTTCCCACTTAGACCTTTTACGCAATATTTAATGTTAATTTTTGTTTACAAAGTATGGGATTTTTCGAAAAAGGAGGTTACAGGTTTTTAAAGAGGCGGATGAATCCCCTTTAGTTGCAGGCTACGGTAGCTGCCTGCAATCAGGCAGGCCGCATTCTTGTTTGCCATCGTCGTGGTATAAAAAAAGTCCAACTACTATACCTAGCACTCGCGCGGAGAGCTTTATTGTATACTTACGTTGTTGCCGTGTTTTCAAGTCGAAATTTGGTTTTAAGTACCAAACACGATCACGGCCACGCCACCATGCCCGCAACAATTAAAACAATCTTGATGTCGCTGTCGACAGTGTCGATGGACAGTACATCATCATCATCATTATCATTAAAAAAACATGCAAGCTTCTCCATAAAATGTTCATCTATTTAGCTCGTCTATGACTTGTGTGTAGTAGTCCATCGAGCCGCGTGGGTACGGCCGACACGTCCCAATGACGAGACAAATTGTTCGCCAGTAATTGGCATCGCGTTGTGGCCCGACGAAAATGTCAAAGGTATTGAAAAATTGCATGCAAACTTTGATACATAGTGCCCATTAGTGGGCACGGTTTTGTCTGTTTTGGGAGAGACTGACACCTCAATGACGTGATGTATGTATACTTGTAACTGTTTTATAGTGAATACTCTTGGCGCTTTAGAATATTGTATGAATAGACTGCTTATGATTTATGATTAAATATATTTTAGGCCGTAACGGGTCATATTTGATCTAAAGAACGTATAGCTAGTCAAGTATTGTGTTCAAAATTATATAAACATATTTGGCTGAATTTTTGAGGGTAAATATAAATATGGCTCATCACATGGCGGGTCACTCGGTCCTATGACCACTGGTTAATCTCTTACAAAGCAAGACACCGTGAACCGTGCTTTAAGATCAAGCAATACGTTGGTGCACCTTCTAGAAGGCCTTTCGGGATTCTGGAATGCGAGAGGATAGAATTGTTTGACTACTGTATTCTATAAATTATAAATATACTATTTTAATGTTTCCTAAAAACTGGCGTACTTTTCTCTATGAAAAAAAAATCGTTTTACAATTTTGAACCAACATGCTCTGCTCCACTTTGACCGACATCGACAGTAAAAATCCTATCAAACATATGCTAATTGAAAAATATTTCCGCCAGAAATAAAATTCCGCAACTAAACGGATACCACGCGAAATGGAAAATAAGCGTACCGTTAGCTGTTATTTAGTTATGAATTCCCCCACGTTTAACAGAAACAGCATAAATAAACCGCAGGAATCGCGCCAGCACAAATAAAAGGTTCGGTAAACAGTAAACAGCAACTGTTTACTATTCGCACATAAATCTAAGGAGGCGATGTTAAGAAATTGAAACCGCATTGAAAATCTGCAGCCAGCATCTGCGCTCGGTGTTTCGGCCATATTATGTAGAAGTGAGCGGAATAAGCCGCACTTTGTTACAAATCCGGGACTTGGGTTGGATTTGCTGGTGTCCGTTTTGTGCTTGTTATTCCAGCGGCCCGGAGCCGGCGGCTTAAGTGCAGTCCACACACACGGCAGATAACAAGGGATGGGGATCGAAAAACTTATTCCCGATTTCATTGACGGGGGATTGATTGGATTAATGGTAAAATCGATCCTTTGGAAGAATACTTACTTGATACCGTGGAATTTACTTTAGGCAGGCTCGAGCATTTTAAATCTCATTAGCATTAGCCTCAAAGAGCACCTTGTGAGAATCGAAATATTAAACAGTATAAACAGCAGTCTTCAGCTAATGTATTATGAAAAACATTTATACGTTTTAGGCTCCGTGTTTAAAACTTCGAAAGTAACTTTTTCTAGACACACCTAAAAAAGGTTTTTAAGTTTTCCGGCAAGGTTAATTTTCCGTCAATAAGTATGATACTCGTAATACTGCTGCTGAACTGTTAAGATTTTTATCTTTACCACAACTTTTATTTATTTGTTTTGTCAAAAGTTGTAGACCCTAAAATAATAAGCTCCTAAAGATGCACGTAAAGCAGGCCATACACGTAAGGGTGTACCTGACAGGTTTGCCTGTACAGGTCAACTGTTCAGGTAAACCGGAGCGTGTATGTTACAAAAACCTGCACAGTTCTGTAACATACACGCTCCGGTTTACCTGAACAGTTGACCTGTACAGGCAAACCTGTCAGGTACACCCTTACGTGTATGGCCTGCTTTATTGGTACTTGTATCTACTTAAATGTCTAATATACTACATCCATAATACATATATGTCGCTTCGATTAAAATGACTTAAAATTGAAGGTGTCATTTATTAGGTCAGAGACTAGCACTGGTGTTACCTACGATGAAATTGGTTGTCTTTATACGTCACATAATATACCTAGACATACCTTGAATTGTGATGGTTTATGTTAAATATGTGTATCGGAACGGTACAAGAAGCTTGAGATAAGGAAAATCAGCAACAAGCTTTCATCGATTTCATGTCAGAATAGATTAGCGTAAAATCACTGGAATGAAAGAGGATGGCCGTTCTAGATATTAAAAAACGTATTAAAAAGGGAATCTCTGTGATAATATTGATAACGACATGATTCGAGACCAGCAAATATTAAAGACTTCTTAACTTGTTGTCTTGATTGCGTACATGGATCGGATACCAGTATTTTCTACATAAAAAAGAACGGTTCTAATTTCGTTCTCTTTCGTTGTTCGGTATATAAGTTCTTTGTTAATGGAAATACGATACTGTTAATTCCGTACATAAAATATTGAGTAACTCATTATTATTAATTAGAAATTCTTTTAACAATTGGATGAATGTATTAATTTTTTTCTGGTCCTTGTTCGATTTGATTTCTGGGACTTCTAAATGCTAACCTACAGGACGGTGTAAATACGTTAGCGTTTAGAAGTTTTGTTTTGATAACACGCCAGCATCAGTCTTAGTACCTGCTCGTCTCTGATATTATAACTAAGAATAAATAAATATCTTGGGACGTCTTACACAAATCGACCTAGTCACACGGTAAGCTCAATTAAGGCTTGTGATGTGGGTACCAGGCGACGATATATATAACAGATAAATACATATCTGTACTTAAATACATAGGCAGCCATGACCAAGGAGCAAATATTTGTGATAAATAAATACACAAATAATGCCCTCGCCGGAACCCGGAACCTCCAGCTTCGTAGGCAGGGTCACTACCAACTAGGCTACGGAGGAAGAAGCAACCATAGTAATTTCCCTATCGCCTTAGAATGCGACCGTAGCCGTAGTTGATGGTGACGTGCTCAAGAAAGAGATATTTTTAAAGGGACCACGCTGGGTGTTGTACATTTTTCCCTCATTTTCCTGAGGTTAAGTGTAATTTAATGCAACAGTGGGACTCTTTGAAGCGCAAAACAAACGCAAATTATTAGGTGCTTTTCCTTCCCGAGCAAACTTTTTCTTTCTTACGCGTGACTATTTACCGTTAAATAAAAGTGTATGTGTAACATTTACGCAGTTTTAACGCTCGTTCATGTGAGTAGGTAATATAAGAAATTCTAGTTTGTATACCTACACTTTCTTATAGGGTTCCACAGGGCGGTATTTGCGCCGTGTTTGTTTACTCTGTCAAATTTATATATTATATTCCTATCAAAATGGAATCCTTTTATCATCATTCATCATTTTGAGTCGATAATTAGACGTCCACTGCTGACATAGCCCTCCGGATTAGTAAGCTGAAGTGGCAATGGGCAGGCCACATAGCACGCAGAGCAGATGGTCGATGGGGTCGAAAAGTGCTCGAGTGGAGACCACGGCTAGGCAAACGCAGCGTAGGACGTCCACCCACAAGATGGACAGACGACCTTATGAAGGTCGCTGGGACACGCTGGATGCAGGTCGCATCTAACCGGTACATGTGGAGGTCCAGAGGGGAGGCTTATGTTCAGCAGTGGACGTCTTATGGCTGAGATGATGATGATGACTGCTGAAGTACTAGCATGAGCTGCCGCTACGTTATTAACGCTCACTTACTTTCTATCCATCCTGCTCGAACTCGCGTGTGGCGAGCAAGCCGGATAGAAAGTAAATGTGCGTTAATAACGCCGCAGCAGCTCATGGCACGGCTCCTCTCGACATAGGCCTCTCTTATAAAGGGGTTATTGCCGTAATCGCCACGCTTGGCAGGCGGGATGGCGACCGCAGTGCACTGTTTTTTAAAGGATGCTGCTCTGCTCTCGATCAGCCGATGGTCTTGGACGCAGTTTAAGGACATACCCGGGTCCAAAACAATGAATACTAGAAAATACAAGTTTATCGCGAATACATACCATTAACCCCAATTCCTGCATGTTTACATGTGCTGCTGTCTTTATTTCATATCACTAATATTAGGTTCGTTATAAACAGCAGCAATTATACTTAATTGAAAAACAATAGTTCCACATACTCCTATGATATTAACAGTAGTTCTCCAATGATACTAAGTGGCCAACATGTTACACTATAAACTGAACTAGTTGTTTAATCGAAAGGAAACGACCATAGTCACCAGATGTTACGCGTATTTCTATACTTTTCCTAAGCATCTCCACAAAAAATTTCCTAAATCACGCGTTAGGTAGCTAAGCTGATGTACCTATGTGTTAGGTATTTCAGAATTATGTTAACTGACTGGACAGGTTCCTCAATAATTACATTAGGTTATATTTGGGCTCCGTAAATACGATCATGTATCCTTCCGCCGCAAATTGAGTTAGCTTTCTATCCGTCCAAAATGTTGGTGGCCATTTTATCATCGATATCTATTCAAATATTTACGTCACGATGAACGAAAAAAAATACCACCGAATTAATATTAAAATGTATTGGGATTTCCCTGATTTTTCTATCGAATCCAAAAAAATATGTAATTTTGCCGTCCGATATCTCCATGGGTATAAAAATAGCAAGTCACGATTAAAAAGCCCCCCTTTCCGTACATGGTTGGCGGTTTTCTTTAAACACTAACATTTAGCATGCACTAATCTAACGAAAACATTTTTTTAAATTGTATGATTAATTCAGGAAAATTACAATATAATCTGATGTTAAAAAGGATTCTACCTATCCTGTAAGTGTAAATATACAGGGTGTTCGTTTCGATTTGCGTTAAATTAGACAGGTTAATACTTGGGACATTAATAGAAGTCTGTATATCGGTGTCTGGTATATCGGCTTTTGGAAACTTCGATAAAAAATATTTTTTTTGTTTTCATATATAATAAATGAACTGGTAAGTGTGAGAGAACTTTAAGAATAAAATAAAAGTTAATCTCAGGTGACTGACGGCACATGTCAAAATAAGTAACATTACAATGTAATAAAGGTTGCAATACACTTGTTCAGTCATTAAACTTATTTTTTTAATAACTCAATAACAGTAAGAGTTAAAACACTAGTTTCTTAGAGAAATTAATTATATTGGAGCTAAATAAGCTTCCCTTAACGTTATAGCATAATATGTAGAAAAACACCCTGTATGAAAACTCTCTTTGAAATCAGCAAAGTGCCGTTTGCAGTATTTTCTATGAAAGTTTAGACCCGACCGGTATCCTTTGACCGCGAGTGTATAATTAGCCAATGTTACAAAGTTTGTTTTTTTCAGCATTCAAGGAAAATCGGTACCGTTATTAAAATATGATCCAAAGTGTGAACTCTCCTTTATCTTGTTCTATAAGCGCTGTGATGAAATTTCGACGACAATACCTCACTTGTGCGTACGCATTGTCTCCGACAATACCTTATAATCCGCTGCGAAATCCGAGCATATTTGCCGCGATGCAATGTTGCTAATGCAGCCGTGAATGGTCGACGTATTAGCGGATTATTGGGACTACTATCCATCTAGACGGAATGGATTTTTGCTATTCATATACGTATGTAGGTATCCGAGATAGTAATTAAGGTTTCTTCTTTTAAATCACTGACATGGTGGCGGAATATGACGTACGTTTAAACAAAATATTTAGATGTCCTCGTATGCCGAACGTTTTCTACAACAGGAGCACTAAATTTACTTGTATCTACTCATCAAATTTAATATCTCTTTGTTCAGTGACTTTTAAGTCCCATTTTTAAGGATTTACCACACTAGATGAGTTCTGTGGTCTGCGGCCAAGTTTCCGATTCCTATAAGAGCACTCTACCATGTCATCTCTGCGCACATTCTGCTAGGTTTTCAATAACATCAGCCAAGCGAGTTTGTTCTCCCACGTCCTATTCCATCTTGCTCCGAACCCCAATTCTCTCCAGCGCATTGACACATATCCCCTAAATTGGAATGAAATGCTCATGCATGCATACATGGTCTGCACAGACGCCTGCCACAACTGTGTTACGGTTTCAGAAGTTAACTCGACGTGTTTACGTTTTGTTTGCTAACTCGAAACCGGCAGCAATGGCGTGGCAGCTCGTTAACGGAACTAAAACTGTTCCTAATTAAATTGTGAACTAGTTTACTTGGTTACACAATACATTTTGTATTTAATGGGAATACGTTAACCCTTTCCGCGTCGTAAGTTTACATGTTGGTCCATAAATATTTATACAATGTGACAGTATTCTACGCATCGCTTTGTGGAGAAATAATGTCGTTTCAACCTTACGAAACCGCCGAAACATCAAGAATAATATGGTTATGAATTTATATAATTTGAAATTAGAAAGTTATACAAATACACATAAGTACCTATAAGTATTTAAGCTAAACACGTGCAACCGGCAAAATTATCCAGTATGCATTCTTGCATACAAATTTCGAAAACTTTATTTTTCTATGCACTTGCTTACCTGTGTAGTTTAGTAAACTTATACCTCTTTTTCGCTTGCCTTGAAGGCTATTTAGTCATTTGACACTGTATACAGGGTGTTTTTTTTCGACCGTTCAAATTCTACGTAGTGAATGTGTAGGTCATACTCACCAACTTTTACTATGGGGACAAAGTCGAAATCGCGAAAAAAAAATCAGCTGTTTCATACAAATTGGCGGCATTACGCCGGCCGAAATGTATGAAACAGCTGATTTTTTTTTCGCGATTTCGACTTTCTCCCCATAGTAAAAGTTGGTCAGTATGACCTATACATTCACTACGTAGAATTTGAACGGTCGAAAAAAAAACACCCTGTATATGTTATTTTACTGTTTTTTGGTGTGCAATAAAGAGTATTGTATTGTATTAATTTGTATGAAGGTACAAGCCAATTCTAGTAGGAGACTAATTGGGACGCTTTTACGCTCACATAATATTTGTAATATGTCGTGACAACATCACTGCCATGTAACTTGCTGTTTTGGCGAACTAATTTACTACTAACCTCGAGATTCGAGAAAAATACGACTCATGAGATAGCAGAGAAAGAAGAATTTTGATTGAACTGCTAACGGTAACTGCTAACGGTAATGCATGTTTAGAGTAAGTGTCACGTAATACTTACGGAATAAGAAAACTTGTAAGTATTTAACGTGTAGTGATTCTTACGGGAGATATAAAAATAAATGTCTTCTACATACTATACTTACACTACTTATATGATTTGTTTTCTCATTCTTTCCGTGCCTCTTCTTGTTATTTGGGATAACTGCTCACGCGCCAGATATTTTGATCCTGGGTCGTTTTAGGTTTCCACTGAGACAATCCAGAAATAGGTACCAGTGCATAGGTATTATAACCAAGTCATACAGTGCTAAAATGTAATGTAAGTAGGTAGATAGAACAGACAAGGCGAAACTGTAAAGGATTTTTATTTTACTATGGAACCATAAAAGAGATGGGTCAACGTCCTTTACATTACGGCCAGTACCAGATTCTAATAAAAATTCTCTGTTGACAGGCGTCCTAAGAAAGCAAAGTCAAACTCATTACATCGGTCACCGAGAAAAGCTCTGGAAAATATCACGAAACTAAAATAAATTACCAAGTTAATGAAACTTGACTAACTACTTAGAGGTTAGTAGGTATAATGTGCGCATATGTTTATGAAAAGTTGCTCCATAATTACTTTAGATACTAAAAACTTAATTACGTAACTTGTTAGCGTAACTTTTTTTCACAAAAAACTAGAGAGATTTTTTACTTTCTTCGTGCGTGTATAATAAGAAGGTAAATAGAGCAATATAGGATGAGAAATTCATTTACATGTTTCATGAAAAAAAAACCGGCCAAATGCGAGTCGGACTCGCGCGCGAAGGTTTCCGTACCATTATCAATTTATTATTAAAAAACTATAGGAGATAATTTAATAAAACCAAAAATCGTTGATAGAGTTTATTAATGTTTATATATTTTTTTTAGAATTTTATATCGCGTAGTTGAAAATGAGATTTACAAACCTTCATATCATTTTCAGAGACCTTTCTATTAATACCCCACACGCTTATATACAACTAAAAAAAACTTTATATCCCTCAGTTACATGTATGGAGGGCCCCCACCCCAATAGTTTTTTTACAATTTAGTATCATAATCCTGTAGCGGTTCATACAACACATATCCTTACCAAATTTCGTTACTGTACCATTTATAGTTTCTGAGTAAATCGGCTGTGACAGACGGACAGACGGACATGACGAATCTATAAGGGTTCCGTTTTTGATATTTTGGCTACGGAACCCTAAAAACCGGCAAAATGCAAGTCCGACTCGCGCGCAAAGGGTTCCGTACCATTATCAATTTATTATTTATAAAATACAGTTAAATCAACCTACCTCAAAAATCATAAGAGATAATTTAATCAAACCAAAAATCGTTGATAGAGTTTGTTAATATGCTTAACATATTTTTTTTACAATTTTATACCGCGTAGTTTAAAAAAAAGAGGGGGACACATTTTCAGACTTTGAGTGCTGAAATCTCGAAAATGGTTCGCTTAAGTAAAAATGTGACAAATAAACTTTGATATCACTTTCGAAGACCTTTCTATTGATACCTTACACGCTTAATATACATCGAAAAAAAAAAATCTATCCCTCAGTTACATGTATGGAGGGCCCAAACCTTAATTACTTTTTTACAATATACATAATATCATAATTCAGTAGCGGTTCATGCAATACATATCCTTACCAAGTTTCAATTCTGTAGCATTTATAGTTTCCAAGTCAATCGGCAGTGACAGACGGAAAGACGGACAGACGGACATGACGAATCTATAAGGGTTCCGTTTTTGCCATTTTGGCTACGGAACCCTATAAACGAAAATCAACTGTTAAAAAAAAAGTAAGTTAAATGAGTCCACCGAATGGTAGCGCCAGTAAGATTACATCTTGTCACAACCGTAGGGTCTCGTAAGGTAAGATAGGAGTAAGGTAAGAGTCAATTCATTCATGAATGAAAAAATTGATGATGTAGGTACAGCAGCGTCATCATTGTCATCGTTGTAGACACATTACAGCGATCGCTAGGCGTGGTGCTTAGCGTGGTGGTTATGGCTATTACCTAGTTTACCTACCTCCTAATGCATTTATACCCATAGGTAAAAGTAGGGACCTATGTTCAGTAGTGGACTGAAATAGGCTATGTTTATACTAACAAAAACAATTATGTTACGTAAGTTAGTAGCTAGATACTACTATTGTGATTTGTGCCTTTCATTGTGTGACATATTATTAACTAAATAATGTGTCAAATATAGGTTTTTAGACATTCAAACAAAGTTTATAATGCCATTATAAAAATATTTTTAACTTGCTTCTTTCCAATTTTCACTTTTATAATTTAGTCGTGACGACCGATATGCCGTAGTTTCATTACTAAAATCACCATAATTTTAGTAATGAAACTACGCACTTAGACATGCACACAGCACGCACATGCATGACAGCACTTAGACATGTATCTAAAACAAGTGCCAAAATATTTGTAGGTAAGAGAGGATTGCAGATAAGTCGCAATTGTCTCAAAGTTTAGCACGGACAATATGATACTATCACGATAAATCGGGGATATTGGCTTTAATCGCCCTGCAAACACCTTCTCGAAGTAATAGTTCTGTCGTCATCAGATATATTGAAGCAGCTAATGCTCACATGTATCTAGACATGGGTTCTAACGCCTTAGTAATAGGGGTGAGTTCAGATTTATAGAAACGGGATTCTGGTGATCTGTTACCGACTGTACGCCAAGATCGTAGTGCCGCATTAAAATTGTTAAACTGTAGTTTGAGAGTTATATGAGACGGTCCATCACGTGAAAACGTTTGTCTCAAACTTTAAGATTCCTTTTACGGCTCGTAAACAAGACATAATACTCGAGTTACAATGTTAGTCTATTTCGTATAGTTAAGAGGGTTACCGTTTACAATAAAGTTAGGCAAGAGAATGGCGGTATTGTACCCAGATAATAGGGGTGGGGGCACCTTTCTAATTAGAAGTTAGATGCTCTATAACAGGTCTCTTCATTGTTTGGGTTCATGTGTAAGTACAAATAGTTGGAGGCGTATTCGGTTATTTAAAATATTAAAATAACTGGAAGTCAATGACAAGTTTGTAGGTTGTTTTGTGAGTACGTGTGTTTCTTGCATCTCACGGGAAGACATGTCCAGGGTGCTTAGACAAGTTGCCAATCGCTAGCGCTTCATCGTAAATCGCAGCTAACCGTCGTAGAGTGACAGAGAGGGAAAACTACGATACGCTACTAAGCGCTAGCGATTGGCAACTTGGCTAAGCATCCTGGTCTTTTCAGCATGATCGCATGCCACGAGGCGCGTACGAGACACGCACGAGGCATACGGTTCATTTTGATACGCGTCGATATCAATGTATTGTGACAGCCTTTGATTTATAACTGGTCTACTACCGCGATCTTTGAAATTTGTATACAGTATGTATCACCGCGTAGAGCAAAGAAAGAAACCCATTAATATTTAGATCATACTAAACAACTTTTACTATGGGGCCAAACTCGAATTCGCGAAAAAAAAAAATTACTCTCCCATACAACGTGTTCATGATCACGTAATCAAAATGTATGAAACTGTCCAAATTTTTTTCGTGAATTCGGGTTTGGCCCCATAGTAAAAGTTGTTTAGTATGATCTAAAAATTAATGGGTTTCTTTCTTTGCTCTACGAGGTGATACATACTGTATATATTATTTTTTGTCTCTGTCACTCTAAGGAGATCGTCATTAGACTGATAGTGACAAATCCTCGAATTTTGCGGCTTTCCAAGTTCATGGTAGGGCCGTTGATTTCCGTAGTGTCCAGTAAGTTCCAGATTCCTTGGACTGTTAGGTATGTTGGTATGTTGGTACCTTAGGTACGACTATGAAATCTAAATGGTATAAAATTTTAAACTACTGAATAAGCTTGAGTCACGTTTTATGTTGAATTCTAGGGAAATAATAGGCGGTTTGTTGAAAAGATTCCCCGAAATCTTAACAATACTGTATGTTAGCCTAAGTAGGTACTTCTAGTGAATTTTGTCCTACCACGATGCGTAACTAAGTTGGAATTAGATTTGATTATGTTTACTTTTTTTATTTTCAAAATGTATTGTATTGGCGGGGCACAAACAATATAAATCGTGAAAGCTTAAATCAGTCTAAATAAGATTTTGTTTTCGCATGCGAATCCGCGAAAAAAGCTATGGTTATTTTAATATGAAGAATTTAACTTAACTTGCATATACGTATTGCAACTAGCAATGTGCCGAGGAGAAGTTTCATAAGTTGCGAAACTTCTATAGAGAATGTTCTCGGGAATTTAAATTTTACAAGCTATCTATTAATGCCAAAACCGTTCTATATAGGTGCCTTTTAAGGTACATTTTATGCCTTGTTTACGTAATTGTGAAATACAATAGTCTTCATAACACTTTTTTAAGTTCTCATGGAAACATTCTCAATGAGAACTTAATCTTAAATACTCATGAAAATTCTGGAAATCTCCGAGTATATTCCCACAATTTTGAGAATGTGCTGCAACTTGTACATTGCTAAATGCAACTGCATTTTCTCTTTCTATAGAAAAGAGAACAGCTAATTCACATGTCATCCCAGGAAAAGATTCCTGTATTCTTTCAGTAGATACTAAAGCTTCATTGAAAGGATAAGTTTACGAGGCGCATTATAAAGCGTTACTCCTCGATTAGATAGGTTGGAAGTAACAGCCACGTAAAAGTTTAACGATGACGTGAGTCTTTGTTTACGGGTGTAGCAACGACTTGATTGGCCGAGTGTGGATCGAGTGTGGCCACTGGTTTGATGCGGCGGGTAATGTCCTAACGCAATCTAAAGTTTAGACCGTATTCGCTTGTATTAAAGAGTTATTGTATTCTGTAAAGTCAAAGTCAAACTATTCTTTATTCAAGTAAGCTTATTAATAAGCATGTTCGAATCGTCTGACATTATCAAGAGAGAAGAAAAAACTACTGGTTCTAACCCTACACCGTTCCTGAGAAGAACCAGTAAGAAACTCAAGTGGACTTATTTTTTCGAAACAGTATTCTTATTAAAATAACATGTATTAAAGAATTTATTAGATTAAAAAAATAGAGTTTTATAGACATTTTTATAAAAAAGAGAAATAAATAAAGGATCATAATAATAAACAAAAATAATTATTATTGTACATCATCATTCATATCAGCCGAAAGACGTCCCCTGCTGAACATAGGCCTCCCCCAAAGATTGCTACAATGACCGGTCCTGCGCCACCCGCATCCAGCGGACTCCTGCGACCTTCACCAGGTCATCGGTCCACCTTGTGGGGGGCCTACCCACGCTACGTCTTCCGGTACGTGGCTGCCACTCAAGAACCTTCCCGCCCCAACGGCCATCGGTTCTACGCGCAATGTGCCCCGCCCACTGCCACTTCAGTGTAGCGATTCGGAGAGCTATTTCGGTTTCGGTGGGTTCTGCTGCGGATGGTCTCATTTTTAATCTGATCACGCAGAGAGACTCCTAGCATAGCCCTCTCCATTGTCCTTTGGGTGACTTTGAGCCTTCTTATGAGGCCCATTGTAAGCGGCTACGTTTCAGTACCGTATGTCATCACTGGCAACAAACACTGATTAAAAACTTTCGTCTTCAAACACTGCGGAATATAGGACGAAAATATGTGTCGTAGCTTCCCGAACGCTCTCCAACCGAGTCGGATTCGACGATGGACCTCTTTCTCGAAGTTGGACCTACCTAACTGAATAGTTTGTCCTAGGTATATATATTCGTCTACAACTTCGAGTGTAAAGTCTCCGATTATTACGGGAGTTGATGCTACATGGGAATTTGACATAATTTTCGTCTTATCCATGTTCATCCTAAGACCAACTCGCTCGGAGGCTTTACTGAGGTCAACGAGCATAGTACTTAAGTCCTCCAAGGTCTCAGCCAAGACTCTACCTCCCTACTCTACCCTACTCTACGAAATCAACGAATTTCGACGAATTACGTTTTGTGTAACGAACACATGCGCTCGTTTGGTGTAAACCCACCCTAGGCTGCGGCTCCATTGAGGCGGAGTGGAGATGTGCAAAATTGGCCAATGAGACCGTGTCACGGTGTTTCGAATTTTCAGTTTGAAGAATGTGATTGGTCAATTTCGCACATCTCCGCTCCTCTCCGCCTCAATGGAGCCGCAGCCTTAACGTTGCCGATACTTGCAAAGTCATGGTACGGCTTGTGGAACTGGATTCATTTGAAACTTTATTTCTGATTTATCATTAATTTGCGACAACTGGGAAAACAATATTGACCATGTCTACTTAATCATGGCGGAATGCCATTCAATTAAAAAATATATATATTTATTAGTTTTATGAATTCTGGCATGGGGTCTGCTCAAGCATTTGAAATGTCTTTTTGATTTATAATTAGCACTGACAGGGAATTTGATAGGCTTGTACTTATCAACAGCCACGTGAAAGATTCACAAGAAGAGTGTGGATCGGGTGTGTCCACTGGTTTGATTCGTCGGATGATGTTCTAACGTAGGTGATGACCGGACACGGTTGCTTCGGTCATTACCTGTGCAAAATACAGAGGGAGGTCACCCCGGCTTGCCATGAGTGTGGCGCGCCGGATAACACGGCTCAACATAAGGGTGGGTGGATCGATTTTTTCATTTTCGGTAATTCAAAAAATAATCTTTATGGATCGATACTTCGTGGCTAGAGAAAAAAAAATATTATGATCATTTTTGGATTTACTTTTATTTTGTACTTCGTTCATAGGCCCAAAGATCGACTCTATTTTTAAGGTTTTTTAAAGAAAAGTCAGTAGTTCGTGGATATTTTCTGTTTTACTTTTATGTTGAAACAAAATAATATTATTTGTCATAAATTTAGAATTTGCACAATTTAATTACATGAAAAATATAACCAATATTGGCAAAAACTGGTTTTCAACTTTGAGGCTCTTGCCGCAGTACTTGCCAAATGGCTACCGGAAAAAGATATATTGTTAAAGAATGTTACTTTTTACGACCATCATTTTATTGGCCAGCGGTTCCTAAAATCCAAAAAAAAAAAAATTTTTTTTCATACTTCAATATGTATATGAAACAAAATTTTTTTTCAACATTTTCTGAAACACATAATATAAGAATAACCTGTTCAAAAAGTAACATCTTCAACAATATATCTTTTTCCGATTATCATTCGGGAAGTACTGCCGCAAGAGCCCCAAAGTTGAAAATATTTTTTTGGAGATACTGCTAACAATGTTCATATAGGTAATTAAACCGCGTAAATTAAAAATTTACGCAAAACAATCTTATTTTGTTTATCCATAAAAATAAAACAGAAAATATCCATGCTCATCTGAGTTTTCTTAAAAAAACCTTAAAAATAAGGCCGATCTTCGGGCCAAATGGGGTCCAAAATGATAAAATATCTAAAAATGGTCGTAATATTTTTTGTTTCTCTAGCCACATAGTATCGATTCGAAAAGATTATTTTATGATTATCCGAAAATAAAAAAATCGATCCACCCTACTCAACATACCCTGATAGAATGTGGTCGGTGGGTCGTAGAGCGCCGCACCATGATTATGGCTCTTGGGCTAGGGAACCCTTCGCTGTCTAACGTAATAGCGGCTATGTTGAACAGCGAAGAGAAATGGAAAGCACTGGGCTCCTTTTGTGAGAGCGTCATTTCGCAAAAGGAAGCCGCGGAAAGAGAGCACGAGGATAGAGGTGACGCGCTCCCAAACAGACGCAGACGGTGGGGTAGAAGACGGGCCCAATTTGGTGCCCGGCTAAACCCTGTGTAATGCCAGCGGGTTTTGGGGACCTGCATTGCACGGCGTTGCACGTGTGGGGGAAATCTCCTCTACATCGGCGTGGGTATCTTGGCATAACACAAGCTAGGCCTGTCAGAGAGAGCTGCGATCGAATCTTAGGCATCCCGAAGCTCACTATAACTGGCAAGCGATGTTAACACCGGAGTGGTTTTTAGTGGGTATACCTCCAGCCCTATCGCTAAGGCTGGAGGGAGTCCCACATATCCCCTCAATTGGCTCCCCAAGCCGGGGGGAATGCGTAAAGCATTTTCCCACTCCGTCAACAAAAAAAAAATTATATGTAACTAATGTACCAACAAACTTTTATTCCGTGTCTGTTTATTGAAATGTTGTGTATTCGGAAATAAACCTTGTTTAAGCAAAGGCGATTTCATAGAGAAATATTTTACGGCAATTTTACTGGGTTACCTACAAGACACGCTGAGCCTAGTGCTACTGCAGGCGCTAAATGCTTAATGTACATTTTCACGACACTGTTCGTAAATGTGGTGATTGTTTGACTAAACACAGTACGGAAAGTAGCAGCAAATTTTGACAGCTGTACATCTATGAACGTCACGAACTGTACAACAATGTTGAACGTTAAGTAAAAGGTCGTATCTAAACACGGATTTCATAGGTAGATATGACGTTTTGAAAATTATTTCAGAATTTTTTTCTCGGACAGCTTGTGACTTTTTTTTTATTTTGGTGGCACAGGATTATGGCGTTCAGCCACAACAAATTAAAATGTATTTTTTCTAATTACAAGAATGTGTTTTATTTCCTCGCAGTAGTCGTGAAAAGCACAATGTTTAGCCTCGGAGAAAAGTGCAATAGATGAACTCGTACTTTCGAAGGCCTCCCCAAGGGTCGGCCTTCGAACTGACTCGTTCATCTATTGCTTACTTTCCAGCCTCGACAACAATGTACTATTATTTAATTTATTTCAAATACCTATTGTATTTATGTGTATCATAAATCATAAATTAGTGTGTACAATAAAGGAAATACATATGATAGTTGACCGACAGTGACACGATCAAATTGCGCTTGAAGATATAGACATGATATTGAAAAATAAACAATATCCTCGCTCCGCAGTTTGTCTCGTCTGTCATCGCTAGCGTCAATATACTCGTATCTAGTTTTGTTTCTGTGGGTATCGTTTGTATCAATACTAGTACACTAACATACATACATACATACATCATCAGCCTCCTACGCCTCTCCTATTAACTATGCGTATAGACGCATTAGTGCACTATTACGTGCAAAGAAAGTAAATTACATAAACGTTCGCGTATTGTGCGGTAACACACTCATGGTAGAGGAATACATACGTATCGCATAGTTTAGGTACTCATATGTACAATAGCGAGACACATTTAATATCAATGTTGATGTACTCTCATCTTAGACAGATTTTTAACCTAGGTTTTGGCAGTGTTTTCACTAAAAGCTTCACGTGCCTGAAAAGTCGGGTAGATGTTGACATCAGTAAGATCGATCGTTATTGAACACCAAATCCTAATCCTAATAAAACATTGTTAGCGATTTAGTTACAAGGTAAACTTGACCTTTACCTTGTGGACTTATCTACTTCAAACAATCAATACTATGATTTACGAACCTTGTGGAGGCGGTGTGAATACCAAATTTTTACTTATATATTATACTCTTACTCCACTGTACTCAAAAATATCTGAACTTGTACATAGGTCACTATATAAGTTCTGCAATATATTAGTAACACACTGCATATTTATATTGGAGAGAACGCGAAGGTCTGCTTTACGTATCGAGTAAAACTTTACGTAACCGATACTTAATTCATGGTACGGCTACAGTAACGGTAACGTGAGAGTACTCGAGCCGAGCCTGAGCTATCGCCATCTTGGGCCTCTTGCGCAGTCACCGGCCCCACTCGCCGGCTGCTTACGCGCCACTTTATCATTAGACGCTTCATTTTACAATACGCTACAAGCTGCAAAGGCGATACAGGGTGTCGGGGTAGGTGAGGATAATTCAACTACACTCTCGGACTTATAAGTAATATAAGGTCGCGTATGGGTTTTCATACAAAATACTGTAAACACGCTAATTTCAAAAAGGTTTTTAAAATTTAAAATGCTTACAAGATAACTGGATTTACATCTATTTTAATTTGAAATGGTATGTAAATAGGTATGTAATATTATCGTGTTGTTTGACGGTGTATCTAGAGTTATCTACGGTGAGCCGATTTTTCCATAAATTTTTGGTGTTTTTTTAAACAGTATTTTTTTTAACTGGATGATTAATTTAGGAAAATTACGATATAATCTGATATTGAAAATATCTAATATTTTACCCAAGTATCCTGTAAATATTTGAAAATTATGTTTGAAATAAGACCGTTTGTAGTATTTTCTATTAACACTTACCTACACCTGACCCATGTTATTTGACCGCGAGTGTACTTCAAATCAAAACTAGACGTCATTTCCGTTTACTACTGGATGTTTAGAAAAGTTGCCAATCGCTAACGCTTAATCGTCAATCGTAAACGAAAGGCAGCTAACTGTCTTTGTCGCACTAATATGAAAGAGTGACAGAGAGTACTTAGTCAGCCTCCGTAGCTTAGTTGGTAGTGACCCTGCCTACGAAGCTGGAGGTTCTGGGTTCGAATCCTGGCGAGGGCCTTATTTGTGTATTTATTTATCACAAATATTTGTTCCTTGGTCATGGCTGTCTATGTATTTAAGTATCTGTATGTATCTATCTATTATATATAACGTCGCCTGGTACCCACATCGGGTGCGCCAAAGTATTTATAAAATTGCAACTTAGATTATTGGAACTCCGAAAATTTTTCTTATACAATTGAACTTCATAATGATCGGTATTTAGAATAATCTTTGTTCATAATTATCATCACATAGAATTATTCATGTTCATAATATTGTTTTTCATACATATTTTTAGTACCTACTAACTTTTATGTTTATATAATTTTTCACTATACTTATTTTATGCTATATATTCTAATGTTATAGGTATTTATTTTTATCTGTACTGGTTTTATGTATGAATTATTTTTGTTTAATTAAATATAAATCGTACTATTACTGTAAACTAGCTACCTGCACAAATCAGGTTGTGGCAGAGTAGGTACTGTACTAAACGGGTTCCCTCTAAACTTTTTTTGTCCGAAACGCTTAGGACATAACAGACTTGGTATAATCTATTTTGGCATCAACTTAATGAGACAGAAACATCACTTGGCTTAAATAACAATATTTCGAATATTATTTTATCCGAAACAATCTTGGCATATCATTAATTACGCCGAGAGTTATAAGACAGAAATTAGATTTGCATTTTTTTTTGGGCATGTAGCCATATGTTCGAAACTTGCCTTTTTCGTCAGGCAGAATTTGCTGTGAGGGTGAAAATTTCTGCAGTGAGCGAGCGAAGCGAGCGAACAAAACCTTCCGGGGCAGATCCGACTCGGATAGGTTAGGTTAGAAGACTAAGGCGGGAGCAAAGCTCCCGAGGTTATTTTTTTTTTAGCAACCTAGAAAGTACTCAGCTCAGTAACACAGTAAGTAACGTACAGAATATTACTACTACGTCGATTATATTGAGAGGTTGTAATTATTCCTTCTCTGTTATGCTAAAACAAACTATGCCGATACTTTTTATGCACATCCAGATTATGCCTCATCATAAATAGGAGCATCGAAATTATGCTCGAATAATATTCGAACAACTCGTAATCTGCCACAAAGAAATATGCTAAAGTTGAGTATGCCACAACAGTTTCTGCACAAAGCCCATTATGACTACATAGTTTATGTTATTCACAAAAGAATTATACCACAACAGAGTGAACCTAATGGGAAAATGTTTATAAATAAACAATTTATTTCAAATAACTTTATGAGTATAGATTAATCTACTTGACGACTTTAGGAGGATAAAATTTCGAAATAAAAATCGTTATGAACATTGTAGGTAGAAGTATACATTTTAGTAAGAAAAAAAGTATGAGAAAATTTTTTCGGAGTAATGATCATTATAAGTAAAAAATGGTATAAGTAAAAATAATCGAAGAAAAAATTGTATAAGTGCCAATATGGACCCACCCACATCACAAGCCTTAATTGAGCTTACCGTGGGACTAGGTCGATTTGTTTAAGATGTCCCAAGATATTTATTATCTTATTTATTATTTACTACAAAGCGTTAGCGATTGGCAAATTGGCTAAGCATCCTGGCCACTCGCCTTTCCAAACTATTTCCTCAACTTGATACCACGCATAGTACAAATTGAAAGCGAGCGATTGTGCGTCAATTACGAAATTATTTTTGACGCGGAATCCTGTAATCCGCACTTGTGGTCGTTGCGTATTTCGTAAATTAAGTAATTACCCTCCTTTTATCAGGGATGTTATTAATAATAATTATCAGTGACGCTACAGGGAAGTCGGGGTTCAAGTATTTTTAGTGCGTGGCTCGTTAAAATGAAACAGAGGTAGGTAATAAAACAATTACGGTTAGGTATACGTTTTTCAGCAGAGCTGCATAATATATTATTTGATAGTAAAATGAAGCATCTCAATAATTTTATATTTACTGTTGGGTTACTATGAGTAACACGAAACTATTTATTTTGTGACTTGAGTTGTCCATTTACATAGAACCCACTATACTGCATTTTTACTGTGATTGCTGTCATTTGGAATAGGTACTTAGCTAAGGCCTGTATTTATTAAAAAAGATAAATATGCTGTTTTTGTCAGTTTATTGAAGTACCTATTAACTGTTTCATTATTCGATAATGTTGACAGTAAGTATTGTGACAATATAAAGAATTTGGAGTAATCCACCCACATTCGGTGTAATAATGTGTAAATTTGTAAGATTATTTATTTTGTAAAATATTGAGTATGCTTGACACAAAGAATGTACCCATACATTCAGTAATGCATATCTATTCTATAGGCGTGAGAATAAAAAAATGCGGCATTTAGGTACCTAACAGCTACGTACCTACAGAAAGTCAGTTTAGGAACTTATTTGACACATACGCTTTGTAACAGTTATGACATCCAAAACGATAAACTATTCATAGAAGTTTGTTCGGAAGTTAGCACGTATCGCATGGGCGGCGCGAAGTTTTTGCCCGTTTTTAAAATACTCGTTACATTTGAAATGCGAGAGCTACGTAAGCGCTTTAACTTTTTACTAACTTTTATTCTACGTGAATTTACACAAAAGCCAGACACAGCGATAATGTCTTCCATTTGTTAAAAGACGAGAATTACAACGCCGCCACCGACGACAGAAAAGAATAAAAGGGTTGTCTTTGTTGGTAGCAAGGGGAATACATTTTATGCAACCGCCCCGGCGCTTACATTTCTATGGCATAATCACCCCATTGTGGAGCCGCCGTGAGTTTTTAATGAATTGAATTAACCGTACTCAATCTTTTTATCATTATCTTTAAATCTGCTCTGCGTATTCAAACGTTTTCATACAATACGACTATATTTCCATTCATTCCCAAAATAACGTCAGATTTGTGCTGACCAAAGAAGCAATCTGTGAAAAGTTAAGGAAGTTCCGGCTTTGTCAATTTTATGAAAACGCAGTAAATGGAGGGAGGACTGAGTCCCTTTATCGGATTCTCGTACAAAGGTGTCCGAAGGAAAACAGCCCGCGGCCGCCGGATATTGAGGCGAGCTCCCGCTAAGCCCCGGCGCAGTCACATAATTAATATAGAATACCAGTTTGCGCATAAATCGATCTTTTGTTATTGCAGAGGGTGATGGATTTTACAGCCAAGACAAGCAATCCCGTCCTCATGGTTTGCAGAACGTGCCGTGATTACCCGTCGATTCCAGGTTTCTGAGAATTACCTAGCTCTGGAATTAGACACTGAATTATGTTGAAATCCTCTTTAGTAGTTACCTATTCCTGTTACTATTACGAGTAAAGTAAGTATACAGGGTGTAATCGTTAAGTGTTGCCAGGCCATGATTCCGTAAATATAGCAGATACCAGAAAACTTCTAACTGATATCGAAAGTACGTTACCCAACAAGTAAAAATACACTTATAACTTTTTTGAAATAAAATCAGAAATATCTCAAATATTAACTTCAAACCCTTCCATACATTTAGTACGTAACCGTTCATTCAAAGAGTAGTTTAATACGAATATTTTTTTATTTAAGAATAAATGTTTGATTAATTATTTAATTAACGGTAGTATTATTACTTTATTACAATGTATTCGTACAAATAACGAATCTCTAACAGTTTTATCTGTTATTACACCCGACATTTTTTAAGGCTAGTCGTAATACTAAATGTATGGGGGCGTTCTAACTTAGTATTTTTAATATTACTCCATCTATTTAGAAAAAGTTATTAATGCAATTTTACTCGTTGCGTAACGCACTTTCGATATCAGTTGGAAGTTTTCTGATATCTGTTATATTTACGGAATTATGGCCTGGGCACACTTAGCGATTACACCCTGTATACCTAGGTATATTTCAGAGACCGACGCGAAGCTCTCCGTCTCGCTAGTTGTTTAACTAGGAAAATACATTATTCAACGTTGTTTAGAAACCAGTAATTGAGTGCACAAGTGTAAGAAGAACACAAGAAAATAAAGGGAATAAATAACACTCAATCGACGCACAAACAATGCCGATGCCGCGCCGTTTCTTCGGCGGGTGATAGTAGATATGTTAATAATGTACTGTCAGCACAAAAATAAAATTGGAAGACGAATTCGACTAGTTTTTTAGGATAACAAACCAAAATACCATTTTGAGTTATTTTAGCTGTATTGTGTAATTATTGACCACCTACTCATTATCTCGCAACAGTAACAGCTAAAAAATTATCACACATTCGCATGGTACTTTATACTTTCGCAACCACTGTAAAGAGCGTAGCCGTGCTTTAAGAGAATCGGCCCTTTGACCGAATGCCTACTGTATTTTTTTAAAGATAATATGACAAATATTATTTACTGTAAGTTTGAGCTTTCTATCTGTTTTATTTTCCGTGCCATGTTTTTTAAATTTTCATTTTAACCGTTTTTCTTTTCAAAATTGGCACTGGGCAAAGAACGAGGCAACATATTATGTTGCACGCATTTACATAGGCAATTACGAGCGAATCAAAAAGCGAGAAAAAATAACTGAAGTTTTCTTTCCTAATTTTCGTAAATTTTTTTTTGGTACTATTAAATAGTATTTAAAGAACATGTGAGTCATTATATTTATGTTATTGTCCGAAAGGTTCAAATGAATTGCATTAGCCAATGTTGAAATTTTTTTTTATGAAAATTAAAAAAAAAACAAAGATACAAAGCTCAAACTTACAGTAAATAATATTTATGATAATAAGAGCTATTTGAAAAAGAATAACAGTAAACATTTGGTGAAAAGCCCGGTTTTCTATGCAAACACGGCAACGCTCTTTGATTTAATAAATTCATAGAGGGCACAATGTCTCAAATAATGAGTTTCCTAGAATTATTTTTATTTATTTGATTTAATAGATCGAGTACTCCATAATAAATAGGTATCTATTTAAAACCCGTCAACTCGATAATGCCATATTTTATTGCCACAGTATTGTGAGTCAGTCTACATTATTACGAATTATCGAGTATCCTCGGGAGAATGTACCATGGTAATGATATGTACGTATAACACAACAAAATGAACCGATGCTCATCCATAATCAGCCAAACCAGCACAGGTGTGCTTAATATTGAGGAGCATTTCACTAGTATTGCTAACGAACGTTCCTTTGTTATCTTTATAATAATGTTAGGAACCGATATTTTATAAACTAATAATTTCTTTATCATATTTGGAATCGGTACTCGAGTTCTTGCCGGAATATTAAGAGTAACGTTTAAAAATACGACATCTAGCAATGCACCAAGTTGTGAAACTTCTATATAGAATTTTCTTAGGAACTGATTTATTTAAATCTGACATACTAATAAAAAAATCTTAACCTTTTCGCCGCTGCAGTCGGCTATAGACGTCAACGGAAAATCGTGCCTACAACGCCAACGACTGCACTGGCCGACAGCTACGCCAATGAAATAGAAACTCACGCGGTACGCCTTAAAGTTCAATTTCGTTTAAATAATCGCGTACGCGTGGCGTCTGGAGCTCATCATATTCCTTCGACGTCTGGCGATGAAAAGGTTAAAAATGTTCAAATGCATTATTGAGAATATTTTGCAATTTGCACATTAATGGAACCATCAGTGCTCCGCTCCACCTTGGAAACGAGCAATAATTATTTATAATAACACGATAAGAAATCAAACGACAAATTGAATATACCGTAGACCGTCCTTGTGGCTTTATGATTTTCTTGGAATCAGAAAAGCTCACTTAGATTTGGAGTTCAGAAAATTCGTTTTCTTTTGTTTTTATACAAAATATTTCCTGGATAGTATTTACGAAAATGTATTTTAATTTTCACGATTTAACCTAAAAAGAAAACGTTTTATCCCAACGTAATCTATATCCCTTATTGCTTCCAAAAAATAAATAGATGAATTTACAGTTGACAACAAAAATATCATTACGGTTTAAGTGCCAAAAATATATTTACACGATCTTGATGTCAAGTCAATGTCAAAGTCGAATGTCAATAAAAACGTGTAAATATATTTTTGGCACCTAAACCATAATTGATATCTTTGATGTCGACTGTACTACTTCAATGATGACAAAGCCAAGGGCATTATTTTTTTTTATGTCCTCTTAAAAGCCTAAGAAAAAACATTAGAAAAGCACAGTAAGCCAACGATTTCCTATTGGCTTTCCCGTCTTCGGATTACATTCTACCTCCAAGCAGACGTGAAATGCGTTTAAATCGCCCCCCACCTTCACCTCGACTTGCAACGTCACTGCCCGCAATACGGTGCCTAATAATTCATACATCATTCTTAGCCGATAGACGTCTACTGCTGGACAAAGGCCTAGCTCCGTGAGTATTGCCGTACTCGATACGGTTGGCAGACGAATTGGAGATCATAGTCAAATGTGTATCTTAAAGGATGATGCTGCCCCTTCGTCGGTGTCAATTAATGCTAGTCATAAATATCCACATTATTCAGCAAACAAACGTTAGAGACAATGGCACTAATCCCATGGAAGATGGGACGGGTTTTTGTGTGGCATGGCACCTGTATAGACACCCTGGCCCCGTCTGATATTCATGGCACATCTGTCCATTTCAGCGCGGTGGAAGAGGCGGTCAAAAAATGGAAAATATTCAAATACATGTAGGAGTCTCGGTACCTACCGAAAATACTTTTCTACCTTTTGGAGTCGAGGCCCTTGGCCCGTGGGATCCAAGTGCAGTCATTTTTTTAAAGAAGTGTCCTTGTACTTGTAGACGTCACTGTTGATCGTAGAGCAGGTAGCTTCCTCGTTCAAATAATAAGATGCTACCCTGTAACATCTGGGTGGTGGAGCAAGAGTGAACAGGGTGCTTAGACAAGTTGCCAATCGCTAACGCTTAATCGTCAATCGTAAGCGAAAGGCAGCTAACTGTCTTTGTCGCATTAATAAGAAAGAATGACAGAGAGGGAAAACTACGATACGCTACTAGGCGCTCAGGGGACTAGGGACGGTCACGCTGATCAACTTTCTCTATGAAGACAACCAAAAATTCTCGAAAAATTTTTTTCAGGCGCGGATCCAGGGGTCGGGGCAATAGGGGCAGTTGCCGCCCCCGATACTGGACTTAGGTATGCCTGGGCGTTTTAAGTATAAAATACTGTCATATCATAGGGCAGTGCCCCCCCCCGCCCCCCCCTGAACAAAGTCCAGGACCCGCGCCTAATCCGCCGCGAGTATCAGTTAACTCATAATTAGGAGATTTATTTCGCTACCTCTTGGTAGTCTCCATAGTGAAAGTTGTTCAGTGTGACCGTCCCTAGTAACCTGTTAACTCTTACTCTACGACCCAGATGTTACCTTGTATTCTAAGTTCCTTTTATTTTATTTATCATCATCATCAGCCAATTGACGTCCACTGCTGGACATAGGCCTCCCCCAGAGAGTTCCACAAAGATCGGTCGTGAGCTGTCCGCATGTCCGCATCCATTGGACACCCGTAACCTTTACCAGGTCGTCGCTCCATCTTGTGGGGAGCCTTCCCACGCTGCGCCGTCCAGTGTCCCAGGTCGCCACTCGAGAATATTGCAAATCACTTGAATGTTGTCAACAAAAAGTCCAATAGAAAAATAATCTCCCGCTGACTGTATACCGGATATTTTACTTGGATTGTGTTATTAATATTCCCTCTAATATTCCTCGCCGTCTCATGTGCAGATGTCTGCTGTGAGACCTCGACGTTGATGGGCTGTTGTTGGCACGCGTCTGCCTTTAATGTTTCCAAATTATCTGTGTTTTTTATGATTATTTCTTTAGAGAAGCAGAAGAGTTCATTATTCATACAGTGTCCCTAGGAAAATCATTTAGAAAAATCCATTAGGTACTGATCTGAACTAAAATGGTGCCTATTTCATCCATTTGTGAAAGTGGTTTTAGGAGGTTTACAATATTTGCCTTCGTATGTTTTTCGTACTTTTGATTCATCTCAGTTGCATAACCTACGGAGTATAGTTGGATAAGATTCCTTTAACCTTTCGTTAGTCGGATTTTTTTCTAATAGTTTTCCCATACGCGAATCCATGTTAAGGCATACGAGGGCTTAAAGGATAACATAATTTCGATAATTCCATACTTACCAAATTCTTGTGGTATCATACTAATTCATTAATTGGCTTATAATATGTCATGCATAGTGACCATAAATTTTATAGCATTTTCGGTGCAGCATTGTTGTGTTAAAATTATCTGCATTCTCAATTCCAGCTAGAATAGTTAATTAGGGATAATGATAGTTAATGGAATATGAACCTTAATTAATTAATTTTCTAGAAAATATTCGTTGGAACCCCATTATTTCTACTAGGTACTGTTGTCTACACAAATATGTTGACACTTGTATTCATATTTTAAACCTTGCCTTAGATATAAGTTCCGAAGTGTACAGTGTGTATTTATTTATAGACGTGACTGTAAACTGCACCGAAATAGCTATACGAATTACTTATTATGTACCCTTATAAGGTAGTGATATTATTGATCATCAAATAAAATAAAATGGTTTGTAGTTATAACAATGAACAATAAAATATACGTAACATAAAAGTTAGAATAAATGATTTAATTTATATTATTATGTCGATCCCTACCACTACTAACACAAAGGTAACAAGATCTCATATGTTTAACCCATTAAGGGTAGTTTCTGGAAGGGCGCGCTAATAAAATAAACACACACGTAGACGCAATCGAAAAACATGACCCTCCCTTAAGAATGATAATATTAGCTTAACTACTTATCGTTACACTTATACTACATTGACACAGTTTCCAGCTCTAGGAAAACATTACATTATGATGTTATGATCCCCAAAAGATATCACTTCGTTATGTCGTGTATAATGTCTGGGGATATAAATAATTCATAAAGGAATAGAATTTTCATATTATTTCACTTAGCTAGTCGTGAAGACGCTTTATACACCTGAACAACATCCGCCTAGATAGGGAGCTCCTGAGCTAGTTATGATGAGACTATGTGTTTTTAAAGTAGTCTTACATTGTACGAGTAGGTACATATTTTAAAGGTCGGATGTGAAAGTATTTATATTTGAATTATGCAAATACATACTCAATTACTAACTAGATTAAGTGTGGATATAAAATAAAGATATATACATTTAAACAAATTAGGTCATTTCAAATTCTTATTATCGAATTCCCTGTCGTCCGTCCGGCAAAACTAGCAACTTTATTCAAATTCAAGATAATAAAGTGGCCACAAAGAGTACCTACCTATTTATTTTCGTATCATCTGTTTATCCATTCATTGCTTTTCAGCGGAAGGTGTAATGAAGAAATAACTTACTTATTATTATCCATAATTTCATCTTGACATGAGTTAAATATTCAGAGAAAATTGATTAGACTACTGTATATTTAAGTTATATAATGTAACAAGGATTATATTATTTTTCTATCTGTTAAGGCTAAATAAGTACGAGTAAATCTAGATTTTCCCTTTCAGCAGGTTGTCAGTAGATATATTTATATAGAAAATTTTCGTAAAACCTCTATGGGTTTCTGATGGACTGTATTGAGCATGCGTAGCAAAATTGAACCCTCGGCCATTGTGAAATTGTCCTTTGTAGTCGTACATGGAATTGGTACTACGTATTCGTTTACTATTTGTCAATTCGACATGGTTCCATATTGGCTGAGTGTACCTACATCATCATTTCGTGCATCATAAAGCGGGACACCGCTGTTTCGCTAAAATACCTACCTAATGGTAGACTCGGTGCGGAAAGTGACACGTCCATACATTTCACGTGCTTTTACTTTCCGAATAAACTATACCACTATATTGTATAAGAGCATTTGAAGTTCATGTTTGGGATATTTCTGATCTTATTATTAATATATTAATGTGAATTATAAATATTAGATGTCATATACCAAAGAAAAATGACCAAGATCACCTAATGTTCGAGGTGGGGATCGAACCAACGTACTCAGCTTTCGCGGCTGATGCCTGGCCACTCGGTCTTCGGATATAAGTATTTTCGCAATACGTTCAATATTAATGTCTTTCTATGTTTTTTATGAAATAAGTTACACATAATAATGTAATTTTACTCATTAGGTGACGCACTTTCGATATTCATTTATTTTTCTAATATCTCTTGTATGTAATGAAGTAATCGCCAGGCAACACTTCAGTACTATAGCCTGTATATTAAGCCTCTTATGTTTTATTGTATACTAGCAATTACCCGCGGTTTCGCCCGCATACCTATTAATGTCTACTCGTATTCTCTGCGTAACTAGTTATGTTTTCCTGCGATTATCTCGCATTTGGATTTATTAAGTGCAGCGGGCGGTACTTTAACTTAGTTTAAAGTTCTCGCGAAAAGTGAAGTCGTCTTATTTCAGCAGAATACTCCAAAACATGTAATAACTACCCAGTTAATTAATTTGCCACCATAAATAGCTTTCACGAGGAACACTACTGTTTTAAAACAAACAAAAGAGTAAAAAGAGAAATGCAGGAAGCTTCCCTAAGATTTTGCAGAAAAGGATTTGAGATATGGTCCATTCACATCTAGATGTATTTCCCGGTTTTTCATTAAGTTTTCAAGAGGTTTGCGGTAGCGTTCTTTCTAGTTTTATTTTTCTTCTTTTGTATTTCTAATTTGTTTCTATCTGATTTATATTCTACTAGATTTATTGAAATGTGAAATCTATCACAAATAATTATATCTCAATAATCTTGATGTTGTAAGCATTAAAGGATTTCAATCTTAAAATTCAATAAGGTCGCACGAAATATAACAATTAACAACGTTTCGAAATTGTCGATGTCCCTAAATCAATAACCAGTTCGAGATATAAGCATGTAGATCACAAAGACATATTTTAAATTTTTTTTTCGACATATTTTAGTTTAAAATCTTAAAAATAGTTTAAAGGGGAAGTGACGTCACATAGCTGATTCAGAGCTGCCACTATAACCAAAAAATATTGTTTTTGGAATGTCACTTGTGTTTGGCAGTGACATTTGACACTTTGTTACCGTTTTTCGTCGTTTTCTTATGTGTATGAAACATCACTATTTGTGACGTCCTTTAGCTGATTCTTGACGTTTGTAACTTACGCTCTTTCTGCTCGAAGTTGTAATAAAAGAGGTTTTTGCACTAAAATAGCAATATTATCGGAAAATTAAAAAATATGTGTACTTATCTTTTAATATTGAGTTCTTTCAAAACAGACAATAAAAACTAGCACTAAAAAATATGAAATGTTGTCAATTGTAGATTGTATCACAAGGCATCAAAATAATATATTTTCAGCGAGGGCATTCATTGAAACCCGAATGAAGCGATGGATCCTACAATATAATCCCGGCCGTAGTGAGGGATAATGGAATTGTGATACTGTATGACATATACTGCGTTTCACGCCACCTATGAGAAAAATAAAATATATAAGTATTATAAACACAAAACTCTCATGAGACTAATTCTTACAAAAAAAATATTTTACGCGGGTTACTCACGTTTTAAGTCGATAAATGCTCGAAATGTTTCGCTCCGTACATGAGGAGCTTCTTCAAGAGCCAATCGCCATGGCTTCGCGACGAAGACATGTCGAGCATTTTTCAATTTAAAACGCGAGTAACCCTTATATATTTAATATTTATGCACATACTTAATGGATTCTGAAGAAATCGTAATCGATTATGACCTACTATTTATTTTCATAATTCATTGTTATTTTTTAAGTTAGCAATAGAAAGTCCTTGAACAGAAAAGTGCCACTTAGTAGGAGGGGTGCCACCTAGCAACGAAGGAAAGACCGGTATTCGAATAGGTGGTGTAAAAACACTATTTCAATACAAGTTCACCCGCAGGAAAACTACTTTAACGCGGAACATAACATCACAGATATGTGACAATGCATTGTCGGTACCCACTCAATGGAGTGATGATAAAATTACTTCACAGGGAAATAAATCGTTTAAAATCGTGGTTCAATGGGCGAGAATAAAGCGAGAGGTATAAAGGGGAATGGGAGTCAGTTGTGGAGGGGGTGGGGGGTAACAAGTGCAATACAAAACAATATCCCGGAGTAATTTCCTCAGAGGAGCCAGTGCATGCAGCGTGCTCCGCTGGCGCCCCGGCTCGCCGCCTTCGCTCATCAAGCCAGGCTTTATTATCATTAAATATCGCCCTCTTTCTCCCCCCAGCGCTGCTAGGCAGGGACGACAATACACATGTTTACGGCAAGGCAACAGTTCCGAATCGCCCGTCCCGCAACTGCACACTGACGACGCTTTGTCATTTTCATTCACTTCTACTACTTTGGGGATTGGAGATAATAAATTCCGACCAATTGCTTTTGTTTCTGGTGCGGTTTAAACGCTTTCAAGTTTGTTTCTTTATACAATTTTGCCATTTTTGACATGGAATTAAAGTAACCATCAATTCCACACCTTTAATCTTAAATATCATTAAATTGCTTTAAATATTTTGATTGTTGTTGAATAAAAAACCCTTTCAAACAATCGCATACGCTCTTCAAAATATTATTTTGTTTTAAACTTGGGCAAACTTAGGTCGAAATCATAAACACTCGTTAGATAAAACAAATTAAGGCTGCTTTCAGCAAAAGTCCTAGATTTAAGGTAAAAGCCTTCCTCCTACGTTGCTAGCAGTTGGCTGTGAGCCCGACCCGAGTGCGAGCAATTAGCTCAAATTATGCTCAAAAACAAGTTCCGAACCAATTTGCAGATGTAGACCCAACTTAAGGACACGTTAAACCAGTTTTAACCAGTTAGCAAAGTGCGGTGCAAGTCCATTGGTTTAAAAAACCTCCCTAATGGCTTTTTGTTGTTTTCTGCCAATTAGTTTTGGAACTTATCAAGACCAAACCTTATTTAGTAGAGCTGGTTGAATTGAAGTTTTTTTGGTTTTCTTTGATTTAGACACTTTTGAGGAAGTTGCACTAGCTTAGATTTTCGCGCACAAGTGTAAAGGACTTGTTTTGAATGAACGGTAAAGGAAAATTATTTTCGTTGGTATCATTTTGCGCCTTATTTTAATATGAGGTTTATATTGATTATACCGTAACAAGGTACTAAATAGTAGGTACACAATTTCCTTTGCTTTAAATTTTGAATATTTTAAGAGGCTTATTTTTATCAATGGCTCAAGTGATAATTATAAAGACGAAGTAACAGCGGAAAGGAACCATTTAGAGGACCCAATTTCCCTTCGTTGCCAATTTTTGCACTTAAAATTAATTATGAATTCTTTGTAATTAATTCAGTACATACTCATACACGTAAATATAATAGGATATAATTTCTGCTCTCTGAATTCCATTTGAAATATATATTAAATAATTTAAATTTCGTTTTACTAAACTTACGTATTAAATGCTTGTTAACCGACTTCAAAAAAAGGAGGAGGTTCTCAATTCGACAGATTTTTTTTTTGTCATTTCAACTTCAATATTGTATCAGAACTATATATTTGAACAGCCTCATATTCAAAATTAGTTATTATATTCCTAAGATTGGCCCTTGTGGCATTGTACCGAGTATGCTGGCGGCATTTCCTCACTGTATCGCAATGCTGATTCATTGTGCGAGGAAGTCCCCACCCCCAGCTCTTCATTAGTTTGTTACGTCAACCAGACGTTTCACGATTTGGTTTGCTGGCCCCATGAACCTAGAGTTTCTACGCCGAATGGTTTAAATATATGTAACGGTACGAGTACATATAGGTAAGGTTCGTTAGTTTAGTTCGATTTAATTTATGTATATAAATTGTACAGTTTTAAAAAAAAGAAAGTATAGGGTATTCCTTGTATTTACTTGTATATTTTGTCGTAACATGTAGGTACAAAATGTAGATTGTTTCGTTCCCGAAGCCACGCCAATTTCATGAGTCAAACAACGTCTATATCTATCTAAGATAATTTACAGGGTGTCTCAAAACTATTAGACATAAAGGAAAAATATGTACACTCGACCAATTGGAACCCTAGGCCACTCTAGAACCATGTCAAAATGAAAAGCCGTTTGAAATGTCT
>JALPQI010014810.1:0-33158 GCA_025490895.1 Thaumatotibia leucotreta
ACGCACTCTCGTGTAAATAAAAGAGACACGGCGATACTCGCCCGGCGGGTGATAGCTGATAGCTGGGCGAGTATCGCCGTGTCTCTTTTATTTAGGTACACGAGAGTGCGTATCTTTGTTCGTGTTTATAGCCGTTAGTTCATAGCTTAGTGGCTCACGGTGAGACCAGTGCCTAAGAGGCAAGTTTGATAGTTAAAAGTATTCAAATCTGGCAGATATTTAATACTCGTACCCTACCTTTTACCCTACTTTTCAGAAGCGAACGAAAAGTGTACGAGTACGTTCAGGGGATGTACAAAATACTGAAATCGTTTTTAGGGTTTCGTAGTAAACTAGGAACCATTATAGTTTCGCCATGTCCGTCTGTCCTTCTGTTCATCTGTCTGTCTGTTTGTCCGCAGCATAGCTCATTGGCCGTTAGGATTAGAAAATTGCAATTTGGTACAGGTATGAATATTGATCATGCCCGGAAAGTGGTAGGTATAATAAAATATTAAAAAAAAGTCTTTTCGCTTACCTCCTCTACACGTAAAGTTTTTATTGAAAGTTAATATTTTCGGAGATAACCGCTCCAAAATAAATAAAAACGCATCCCTCTAAATTTTGATCCGTGGGTCCAAAAAAATATGAAAAAAATTCAGAAATAGTGCGCTTATTGAATACTTTGAAACAAAACTATTTCGAATATAATCAACACGGCCGTTTTTGAATAACTATTATACTACTATTGAATAACCCTAAACTGAGCTTGGCCCGACATGCTCTTGGCCAGTTTTACTTCATCAAATTACTTACACGTGCAGTCCTCATCACCAGACCGGAAATGCCCGGCCGCGTGTCACCCTTGTCCGCTGTCCGCCGGTTGACTGCAAAAACAGTTTCGCGAAAAAAGTGGCGCCTGCGCAGCCCTCTGTTGTTGTCGCTTGCAGAGTCGATGGCGAGGAGAGGTCAGGCTAGAAACATCTAGAATGGGCTGGAATAGTTGCCCTACCGCGAACTCGCAAATTTCGAAGATTTTTCTCTGTCAGTCTAATGACGCCTTCGTTGGAGTGATAGACAAATCCCCGAAATTTACGGAGGCCAGCATGCTTAGCCAAGTTGCCAATCGCTAACGCTTAGTAGCGAATCGTAGTTTTCCCTCTCTGTCACTCTTTCAAATTAGTACGACAAAGACAGTTAGCTGCCTTTCGTTTACGATTGACGATTAAGCGTTAGCGATTGGCAACTTGTCTAAGCACCCTGTTAAGATTTGTGATGTAGGTGGGTACCAAGCGACAATTATACATAATATATAGAATAGATACTTAAGTAGATAGACAGCCAATTAAGGATGAAAAAATATTTGTAATAAATAATGCCACCAATATGCCAATGTACACAAATAATACCCTCGCCGGGATGCAAACCCGGTACCTACAGCTTCGTAGGCAGGGTCACTAGCACTACCAACTAGGCTACAGAGGCTGACACTAGATAAATGAATGGACCACAGAAAAAACATAAGTTAGGAAAATCTCATTCAAACTTATACTGGTTTTTAGGCAAATGCTACCAAGGTATTAAGAGATGGAGAATATAGACGTGGTGATGCAAAAAGATATATGACAGCTGCGGCGCCGGGCCGTAACGGAGCCGTCCGACGGTGGGAAAATGTGGGACTCCCAGCCTGCCCCACTTTGGGAAGCCCGTTAACAGTAGCGTCTTATGTCCTGTGGTAATGGCTGTCTTTAAATAACCGACTTCAAAAAAGGAGGAGGTTCTCAATTAGACAGTTTTTTTTTTGTTCTATGTATGTTACCCGATATCTCCGAGAACCGTGAACCAATTTGATTGGGGTTGGGGTCTGATGATGGGATCTTGGAGAAATCAAGGGATCTCCAAGGGATCTCTTCAAATGTTATAGGTACCTACATGTATGGCGATTTTGGTAGTTTTAATTCATTTACAAGCATTTGCATTCAGAAAGTAGGATTTGATGATAGGAAACCAATGATGGAAACAAATCGGGGATCATGGAGAAATCGGTTGAAGTCGGTTTTTGAAATTTTTAATCTGGTCATCATCATCATCTCTTCCTGACCGATTTCGGCCACGGCGACCGGTTGAACTGACTACTGAGAGCGTCGCTCGTGTGCTCTCATGTGACTGACGTAGCCTATTTTTGCAACAAATGTGCGCCTACATTTGCTGCAAGTCAGCACTCCACCTAGGTAGTTGTAGTTAATAACCACAGGTGGTCGGGTTTTCAGCTCGTTCCGTTCGTTTTAATCTGGTGATAATTTTAGAACTGTAGCCCTACTATGACGTTGAAAGTATCGGTAACGTTAGGTTTTACTCGGTACATAAAGCAGGCGAGGCGATTCAATATATCAGTGTGAGCGTGATAGAATGCATTACGTGTCGAGGAAAACTTAACGCATCCTTTACTTTCCAACTCATGGTACGGCTATTGACCATATTTTTTGTGTATGAATTATTGTAATACTGTGAGATTAAGCGTATGGACGCAATAAGTAGCAAATGCCCATAATCGTCCCACTGCGCAAGCAAGTCGGCGATGACAGTATAGTTCGTGAAATATAAATTGGAAACTTTCTACCTACATTACAGTAACAATAAACGTTCAATTTATATTTCTCAAACCTTACTGTGTCCACTCTGATGATGCTGCTGCCCATCATCTATCTTCGATTGAGATTATTAGGATTAATTTCTATGGAAGTTATGAGACAAACAAGTATAATGCAACCACCGCCTGTTAAAACATCGTAACTAAACTTAATTTTACTGAAAATGTACTCAATGACAACTTCTCCACATGCCATTTTTTTTCACAAAGGCAATCGATCGTTTCAAAAAATCTACAACAATAAATCTTCTATGGTTTCAATGCTCAGTATCTATACACTTCTACCACTGACTGTACAAACAGCCATCCATCAACCAGGGTCGTAGGTTCGAACCCAGCAAAGGGCACGACCACTTTCTCCACAGTCCACACCTTCTATCGACTTCCAACCTTAATCCCACGGCAGAAATATCAATATATTGGCAACATTGTATAGAAGACTATTAATATAGTTCTTCAAGGGTTTTGGAACCTTAAATAAACCAACATAGAGTTAGAATCATAATGATAAAGGTACTTCTATAAAATAGTCAAAGACCATTCGGATATGGACCTTATTTAGTCAAATTGAGGTTGTTTTTTGTAATGCTACAATGACAAAGGGATTGAACTAAATTTCTCTTAAAAGTATAGCACGCTTTTGGGTCACGACTCTTTTGTTTGTCGTGTGTCCTATAAGGGGCCCATTTGTCCCGTTTCCATGGAGAATCGTATTGTATAAGCACTGTGACTGAGGTCTGTGTTGGCAAGTTGTAACCCCACACCACGTATTAAGACCGTGTTAGAGAATTGGTTTAACATGGAGATGGTAGGAGCAAAAAATATTGCAATCTTTTTGAGGACACTTTTGCTCGTATTAGAATCGCAAAAGCTTGTGATTCTGAGTAGAAATAGTTAATCAAAAATTAAAATGCAAGTTGAGGATATGTAGGTACCTACACGTCACGTGTAATTACAATTGTCACAAAAAACACGACAATTGTAGCGAAATTCCGACATAAGCCGAACCTCATGTCAAGATTTAATGAAAATTGTACTAACCCTTGCGACAATTGTCACGGGTTTCGGACAATAAAAAGTAGCTTATTACCGATATAATGACGTTATTAGTAATAATTGTATGTTGGTGGCAAACAAGCACATGGATCGTCCGATAGTAACCGGTAGCCGTAGCTTACGGAGGCCTGTGATGTCAGTCATATTTTACAATTGTCACACTTGTAATTATGGTACACAGTACACACACGTGTAAATATGGTGGTGCATACATATGGTAACATATGCCACAGATGGCACTGAAACAGTAGTCAATCTTTAAGTATTGTGTACTTTACAAAACAAATTGCAAATTTCATTAATAATTGTATTCACCTCTAGGGCATATTTTCCGAATCAACTGTTGCTTTTCATATTGCCTCGGAAAATAGGCTATATAAAATAATAAAGAATGCAGGAAATGAATGTATCTCATATCTCGCTTAATTTATATGTATGAGTGTTCTCTGCGTTACATAATTATGATGTATGATCGTTTTTCTTCTGTTTACTTCCTTCGCGGTGGTTCCGATCGCTCAGACGTGAGTCGGAGACGTTAGGATTACGCCGGTAACTGTAATTGAATACTAAAATACTATAAAACTCGTATATATTTAGTCACTAGGCGTGATATGTTTCAGAGAGCATTACGTCTCGAATGGAGTAGTCTTCATTATCAAGTACCATAAATATAACAAATAAGCATGTTGTACCAATAAATAATTTTGATTTGATTTGAAAAGCACCGATAAATTGAAAATTAAGAAAAGGGGAAAAATACTCAAATACGTTCGCCGGGAATTGCCTATGTAGGTATTTACGAGTATTATTGTCACTAAGTCACTATGATAAATTTTTATAAGATATTAATATTAAATGATATAAGACTATGAAAACGGATAAAGTCGGGTATATTAACTAACTTTAACTTCATTCCGACGTTTCGAACACTTTACAGGGTTCGTGGTCTGCGCACACGTTTTATTTCACGTTTAATCCTCGAAATATGAAATGATGTAAGTTTCCCAGCAGGAGTGATAGGTAAAATTAGGTACAATTATACTTAATAATACTAAGTTAAGGCAAGACAGAATAAGTGTTGTTTCATGCTTCACTTTTCTTTACCGTTCTACAATTCTTGCGAGTTTTTCGCTTCGGCCAGGCGCGGATCTAGGACTTCGTTGAGGGGGGGGGGTCAAGTGCCCGTATTGCCCCCCCCCTGGATCCGCTCCTCGCCTCGGCAAGTTTTCACAATCGCAATACCCGTTCCTGACTTCCTGTGCAAACAAAACATACGATATTAATAGCGTTTGTCGTTTGTTTTGCATTCGTCTCGGAACCATCTTGTGTTAGCTTCCTGATTCATAATAATAATAATAAATAATAATAAATATCTTGGGACATCTTACACAAATCGACCTAGTCCCACGGTAAGCTCAATTATGGCTTGTGATGTGGGTACCAGGCGACGATATATATAATAGATAGATACATATAGATACTTAAATACATAGACATCCATGACCAAGGAACAAACATTTGTGATAAATAAATACACAAAGAATGCCCTCGCCGGGATTCGAACCCGGAACCTCCAGCTTCGTAGGCAGGGTAACTACCAACTAGGCTACGGAGGCTGACAACAGGCTTCATAAAACAATACTCCTCTGTACATGAATATAAATTGACTAATCAAAAAATAAATCGAATATAGCATTAGGCCCTCTGTGACGTCACTTTGTAGATTTCTCAGAAATAACAATAACATCAGCCTCTCATTCGATTTCCCGTTCTATCTTATCTACACACAAAGAGGAATCAGGAGGTAACCATAGTAACTACACTAACTACCCATAATCATTGATCATACTAATTGATTTGATTTGATAATCGCCACGCTGGGCAAGCGGTTTGGCGATCGCAGCAGTGTTTCCATTATGATGACGCCACTGCCCATTATTATTAGTCTTCAGTTAGTAAATGGCCAGTGACGCTTCAATATCTTAGTCCACTACTGATACGAAAGCCACGGTAAGTGTTGGTCTGGTGACACTAGTGACAAGAGTGTTTTTAGGAGCTTGATGCCTAATGAATAATCTAGGGGAATATCTGTTTTTAGAGTGGAATAACACAACCAATGAACTAATTAAGAAAGCGTGTATTCGCGTACACAGTCTGGCGATAACTAAGGAGCCAGCTTTGCGTTAGACCTTCCGTATGCGAGGCGCGGAAAGCCGACAACGCAATACTTGTCCCTATAGCACAGATCAGAGAATACTCCTATAGTGTTCTTAGCACTTTTTCAAAGTTGAGACGCCATTTACGCGGATTAAGTATATGATCTTTCGACAATTACCTAAGCTTCGTTGTCTTAGCCGCATGCTGACGATGATAGCAGTAAGACAACGAAGCTTAGGTAATTGTCGAAAGATCATATACTTAATCCGCGTAAATGGCGTCTCAACTTTGAAAAATTTGGGTCAGTTGGGAAAAAATGGACATAGTTAAGGGCTTTCAATGAATGTTACGAAGTAAATTTTTGTGTAACAAAACGCTAACAGCTTTTAGCAGAGAAAAAAGACCACAAATCCGGTTGAAGCACCTACTTTTTTAAAATTTGGCGCCTTTTTAGACTGGCGAAGGTTGCTGTACAGAGTATAGTATAGTTTGTATGACTAACTTTCGTAACACAATTGACTGCTTGCGATTTTTGTTTTGATTGGTCTGAATTATGTACAAGTTTTTTGCCATCGACCCAATTAATATTAATATTAGACATGTACAAAAGTGTTAACTGTTGACAACTGTAAGAATGTGCCATTTTCATAATATCGACGGTGGAAAGGAGAAACCTGTTAAGCGACATTTTGGTAATTGTCCAGGAGAGCGTTTTAAAGTTTTATTTTTAGGAAAAAAAATCGTATCACTTTCTGTGGCCGCTTTAGAGACTTGTGTTCTTTGAACGTATTTTGTCAAATTGTCATATCTATGAAATGGTAATAACGTTATTTCAATAAACTTGGAACCTTCTGAAATAAATGTCGCTTAATTGATATTGACCTAAGAATTCTCCGAAACGAGCCTTTAAGCGACCCTACGGTTTATAAATAAAATTATTTTAGTCAGAAAAGTGTCGCTTACAGGGCAAGGTAATTTGTATGACATGCAATTAACCGACAACAGTAGCACTTGAAAAAAAAAAAAAAAAACTTAAGCGACTATGTATATAAATGTGTATGCTTAAGTGACACTGTCTAAATTTTAGCCAATAATTGCGTCGCTTAACATCCCTGTCTTTAAATTTGACCATTATTTCATTATACCTTAAGCGACATTGAAGTCGTCAGATCTCAGTATTACTTGGCTTAAACGACGCAGAAAAAAAAGCCGGTTCCGTCGATATATAAAACTCATTTTTGACCAAAATGTCGCTTAAAGGGTTTCTCCTTTCCACCGTCGATATTATTATTTATTAACGCAGAAACCAAGAGATGCAGGCATTGAACCATCAAATAGGCGCATTGAAACCGTTGTTTATGAAGCAAGTAATGGGGCTGAGGGGCCTTGTCTGGCTGTAGATAATACTTTATGATGTTTGAGCTGTATTGGGGGTAGCAGGCTGCATTCAGTTATAGCCATAGATATATGAAAGAAGTTTTAGCGGATGAAAGGTTTCTGCTCACTAGACCGTACCATACCATGACCGTAGCATGAACGTATCAGACAATAGTACATTTCCTAACTAGTGCGGGAAAACTTTTTTTCGGCGAGGGTGAAAGTTGGAGTCCGAGTGAAACGAGGGCGACAATCACGCAAATTATAAAAAAGGTTTTGGACGTGTAAGGGACGATTTTTTTCATAACAAGTGCGTCATAAAGAGAAATTACCGCGCGCGAAGCGTGCGCAAAGTTCGTTTTTGCGCACTAGTTAGGAAAAAATATTTGTATTGAAAAGTATGAGACTGTGTTGGCCGGCGCCGGAACGTCCTAGTGAGCATAGTGTAGGATGTCCCAAGATATTTATTTATCAAATAATCCCATTAATAAATATCTCAAATTCGCTCAAAAAATCCGTTAAAATAAAAGCTTTTTACTGACAATACTTTTTCATGTTTTAGACCTTCGAGCTTGGGTTCAAAAGGTGAGTGGAGTGATCAATATCATAAATATCATAGTATTATATATTTAATATTGGCAGCATTAACACTTATATCCATTAAGAATAAATATGTTGGGTTGGAGTCTCAAGTTAGTTATAAATTATACATACCTAATAATTGTAAAAATGACGCAAAAAAAAACGTTTTTTATCCACGGAACCCTAAAATATAGTAGGTATATTTAGAGCTCGTTTGTACTCTACTCGACATTAGGAATTTAAGTCACATTAACTCTGAAAATATGCTTAACGAGAATCAATCAGTTACCAAAATGGGGCGTAGCACCCGTACCATAAGCTGCCACCGCGACACTAATGCGGATTTACTTTCTATCCGGTTCGCTCGCTCCAATATGCGAGTTTGCGAGTACGAGGGCGATGGAAATAAAGTAAACGCGTGTTAATAACGTAGCGGCAACTCTTGGTAGCACACTGAGGGACGAGCTGTGCGAGGGCGTAACGAAGCCGAGGCACGCGACTCGACAATTACCGCTAAAGTACGGCAAAGCTTATTTGCCAGTCAAGGACTTAGCGATACAAGTATAGCATCAAAATATAATGAACGTAAATCTATTTTCCAACCGTTGAATAAGTAAAAGTAGAATTGGAGGATGTAATTGTTATTGAGCCGTTTTAATTATGTTTGTGTATTCTTCATTGTTATTGGGGATTCTTGGTTTAATTTTAAGACTAAATGAGTTGTCTTAAAATTAACATACTTACCTACATATTTGTTATCTTCCAGTAAAGTCTATCAAATCATAATATCGATCATAAATTAGAAAAAAAAACTAATTGACTATTTCCTCATTTTAATAAAGATCTTAAGTGATAAGACATAAGACATATAAGTCTGTGATATGGGTTTACAAGAATAGTTAGCCTGGTTCCTGCACTAGGCAAAGCCTGTACTGCAGGTAACCAAAAGATACTTAAAGTAACCTATCAATATAAATGAATGAATATGACAGCATTGATAACGCGTTAATAACGTAGGGGCAGCTCATGTACTGCCGTGCCGTTACATTACGGCTTGGTACGGCTACACCGCTACAGTATAATAGCAGTAGTAAGTATCGTTCTGATAGGAAATAATCTGCGCAAGTTACGAGGCGGGTCGTTTTCATTCGCGTCGTTACTCCGCCACTTTATGTGACGTGTTCGTACGAACCGTGCGTGCGTTCGCGAAGTGATTATGGCTTTCGTGGAGTATCTCATGTAGACTCCTCATGGTGATAAGTAGGGGTCGGAACTGTGGGTGCAAAACTTTAACAAAACTTCAAAATTGACATTATGGTAACACTTTAGCCAAGAAAAATAGATAGATATTATCATTATCTTATTACATGGTAGGTATAAAAACAGAGAAATTAACAAATAAAAGGCATGCAACTTAAAGCTAACTTGCAGAAGAATTACAAACAAAAAATAGTTGTTTTTACCATGCGTCGTGGCACATAATAGGTGCTGGCTCAGCATGTTGATCCGGCAAGCCACATCGCTGATATTCTGCCAGAAATAATAATCTATATAACAAAATAATAAAAATAAAATCTGCCAAAAAAACGAATACTATTGAAATGTCTGTATCAAATTTTATTCCCTATCTCGAAATCTTGACATACCTACAATGTTTGGGTGTGTAGTGTAGGTGTTTATATTTTATGGATGTATGTGCTCTTTCATGTCTAGTTGATAAGTTTTGGTAAAGTTTTACACTCATAGTTCTTACCCCTAGTGATAAGTAAGTAGGTACTCTTTTTTAAAGTGATACTCATCAGGGCTCGGATTGCCTTCACACTTTATCTACGGATTTTATTGCACGGTAAGACGTTAGAGTACAATGGAGCCGATATTAACATTTAAATTTTTAGTCATATTCATTCTCATACTCACTCATATACCTACTTCGAAAACATGACTACGATACGGTTTGATGATCACAAGATATAATACTTAACCGCTCACTATCATCAAAATGTCTGGTGACGAAAACCATGATTTGATATATTATGATGATGGCTATCAGATCTCATAGTATATCCTAAACTTCTAATCTGTGTTTTTCTCTTTATTTTGGCACAAACAGTGATTACAAAATATTGCATAAAGTGTTACAAATTAATCCCAAAAATCAAATACTTATCTACAGTATTGCATTAACATTTGTTGAAGTTATAGAACATTCACAGTTACGAAAGTTTTTGTGGCACAGTGTTTCGTCTATTGTATAAGTAATCTGTGATTTAGGGGCTCTTTTGACCGTGATGGGAAATCATGAAATTTCTTTCCGTTGTTTTTGTTTCGCGAAGTACGAGCCGCCATTCCGGTGATATCAAAGTGCGATTATTTCTACTTTATTCCCATATTGTAATGACAGAATACAGTAAAGAGTTTATTTATTTACTGCTATACTCTTTTTATTTATTTACAGCTATCAGGCCCTTTGTATTCTTGTATTCTGGTCTTTTTTTTCCGCAACTCGACATCAAACGTGCCTATTTTGCGTGGTCCCAACTCTAGCCCAGTACTTGTTGGGGACTTCACATACATCCTTGAATTTCTTCGCAGGTGTATGCAGGTTTCCTCACGATGTTTTCCTTCACCGTAAAGCACTTGTGAACATCAAATGATATTTCGTACATAAGTTTTTGTAAAACTCATTGGTACGAGCCGGGGATCGAACTCACGACCGCTGCGTAGCAGCCGTGCGTTTTACCGCTAGGCCACAAGCGCTCTATCAGGCCCCTATTACACCATGATAAAGGTGCGGTTAAACTAAAAGAGCATTCGCTGTTCTAACCTCCCACTCTACGAAATTCGATCGGTACACAAAACGTGATTGGTTGATTTCGTAGAACGGGCGCTAGAACAGCGAATGCTCTTTTAGTTTAACCGCACCTTAACAGGTGCAAAATATCACTTTTACTGACGTCACAGACCACCCTAGACTACAGCTACCGCTAACTAATAGATAGTCCATATGCTTGTTTGCTGCCAACACGGAATTATTAACAAAAACGTTTTTAAATCGTTAATAAACTACCCACTTTTTATTTTCCTAAGGTCGTGACAATTGTCACAAGGTTTCGAAGGATTTTCGTTAATTGTTGTCATGAGGTTCGGCCTGTGCCAGTATTTTCCTACAGTGGCCCATTTTTCGAAAGCTTGTAATTTTTAATACAAGCGGAAGTCTTTATCTAAGTAATAGTGTCAAAAAGAGACTTCCGCTTGTAATACAAGTTACAAGCTCTTGAGAAATGGACCTCTGGGTCGCGTTTTATAAAGTTACAATTTACAATTTTGCTGTTTGCCTTTGTTTCTAGCCAATATGTGCGTGCGAGAGAAGCAAACAGCGAAATTGTAAAATGTAACTTTTAGTACAGAATGGTATCTTTTTACGCGCTAGTGCGAGAAGTGGGTCATTTACGTCAGGTCAGGTCCAAAACTTCGGAGGGCCATCTGTACTAAAAACGTCGTACGAGACACGTGCAAAAAGGACATTCGTGACTCGTGTCGATTTAAAACATCGACACTCGTTTCGAGTTTCATGATTTTCGCACTTGTGTCGTAATGTACTATTATAAAACGCGACCCAGTTGTCGTGTCTCTTGAGACAATTGTAATTTTACTCCGCTAAATATAATAATTACCTAACTGATAATGAAATCTCATTAAATCCGGAGTTGTTTGAAGATAAACTGCAAACTTTTGTTTTATTGAAATACGAGTTCCTCTAGCAAAGTACGGAACAATTCAATTTTGTGATTTAATCCTTTATTTGTGTTAGGTACAAGATAAGTAATTATTTTATAACAATTATCCATAACAATGATTATTTGACTATGACTAGGTACAATCACATCTAAAATATGTATAGGTACAACTCAGAACAAATATCCGTGGCACAAGGATCAAAATCGTCAACGTACCTATGGTACCATTCGTAAGTGGAATAAAAAAAAACTTTTCCTAACTAGTGCGCAAAAACGAACTTTGCGCACGCTTCGCCCCCGGTAATTTCTCTTTTTGACGCACTTGTTATGAAAAAAATCGTCCCTTACACGTGCAAAAACTTTTTTTTAACTCGGGTGATTGTCGCCCTCGTTTCACTCGGGCTCCAACTTTGGGCGCACTAGTTAGGAAATGTACTATTCCATAGCATTTGACGTCTTTGACACATATCGCGATACACGTTTGCAGATATATTTTACTTAAATACCTACTACAAAATGTACGTGAACTCAAGGTTTTATTTAAGTTGCTAATAAAACCAAGATTTAACTAATAATGACCTAATTGCAAACATAAAGTTTACCTTAGAGCGTTACTTTAAACACCTAAAGGTGCATTCAGACCAAACGAGCATTCGCTATTCTATTTATTTATTTATTTAAACTTTATTGCACTAAACAGGAGTACAAAAGGCGGACTTAATGCCATAAGGCATTCTCTACCAGTCAACCATTGGGACAAACAGAAAGATAAAGTTGGTGCAGGGTCGTAAAGTAAGAAAACAAAAAAAACACTAAAATCACTAAACAGCAATAAACATACACAAATATTATATATTCTATCTACGAAATCAAGGAATCACGTTTTGTGTAGCCATTGAATTTCGAAGAGTAGGTAGAATAGCGAATGCTCGTTTGGTCTGAATGCACCTTTACAAATACAAAACCAAGTTCTCGATAATTCATCTTTCCCTCAGTACTCGAGCGCAAACCAAAACAACATAATATTGCGAAAATAAGTAGTTTCTACAACATACGACACAATTTACGATAGTACTGATTTTCTCACTAGCCGGATGGCACAGTCGAAACATCATGCTAATTTGATCTTAAAACGTATTGAAACTAAGGTCAACTTTCTATGCATGTGTCTTCCACGTGAGAAGCAGTTCGCAACATCGGTCGTCGCGCGTATGTAGTGGTGAGTTCGTGCGATCTGTACTAAAGTAGCGGCATCGTAAGAAGTCGTTTTTGACAGCTCACAATAGTGTTGTGAAACGCTCGATTTTACCGTCGTAAAATTTTCAGTCAAGTGCGAAAGGGCGTTAGATCTGGTAATTGCCATTGAAAATTTTTAATTAAAAAAGTGTTAGGTAATCCGAATTTAAAAAGTGTTTGGTAATCTTACTTAGAATCATTAGCAGGCAGCGAAACTTTGGAGCCGGTGACGTCATAATGACGTAAAGTCGCATTTAGGTAAAATGTTTTATAGGACGGATAGGACGTGACCTCTATAAGCAAAATTCATAGCAAACCACTCCCAACCCACGTTGGCAAACTTGCGTGCTGCTAGCTCAGAGTGCAATGTAGATATGCCAAATAGAGAAATGCCGTAAATACAGTATATAAACTCACTAAAACCATTTATTAAAATCAGAGCACATCTAGGTGATAAATAACGTAGTGGTATATAAATTATTATTCTACGAAAAATAAAATTATACGTGATTTTATAATTGAATTTGTAATTATTATGAGCTTACTATTATTTTAACATAATTTTAATTTTTTATTTATTTTTATGATGTAACTAGTACCTAAGTGATTTGGTGTTAATACTAGCTAATGTGAATAAATACATTGAATTGAATAACAATTATGACATTTATCTGGTTGTCAAGTTCCACACAGTCTGTAAAGCCGCGTATCCACCGGGCACACGGGCTCGCGAGGACCTGTCGAAACCATGACAAACTTTTAGAAAATATGTGCGTACCTACTATTATAGCAATTATTCGTACCTCCATAAAAAAAGGTTTACTTATTTATTTCGATTGACGTATCGGTAAATTGCAGCAACAGCAGTAACATCACTATTCCGTTCAGGCAACAATGAAGTTTGACATTTGCTCCATTATACCAACTGTCAAATTTTTACAGAACTTCATGTGCAAACAAACGTCAAAAACGACTTCTTACGATGCCTCTACTGTAGTTGCGTGCAGGTAGCGTTAGCAGCGTCGCGCGATATGAGTGTGAAATAATTATACATTTATAGTTATATGCAGTTTTAATCTTTTGTATTAACTGATTGATTAAGTGCAAGTGTATGTATTTAATCGATCCGACACAATTGTAAGTATACAAATTTAAAATATAGTAACAGAAATGACTATACATATCATATGAAAGTGAAAACAATGTTTTGGGGTTGAATTTTCGAAAGGTACCTAGATATCAATATCTGTTAGATAAATGTAAATCTTTATCATTCTAAAATTCTATAACATTGTCCTCGTTACACTTTGTTTCATAACGTTTATTTCAGAACTAACAGAAATAACATCAATTGTGGCAGCACCATAAATTGTTAAGCCACATGGCATGGCACGATATTTTGCTGCTTTTTTTAAGTGTCGAATTTACGATTAATCCTTTACACCAATAATCGGAAAAACGTTTCGTAGAGGTATGTGATGTAATATGATAAATAAGAATAATAAAACTCAGTCGCTCAGTAATAAAAAATGTATTTCCCGCTTAAGGACATTCCTCTTTAAAGTAATTATTTGAGGTTGATTCATCATCACTCTCACCCGACTCATCATCAGATGACCCTGATGCTTGCATATCATTATATTTGTCATCTACTCTGTCTTCAAAATTGCAGAGGTATGTAAATCCAGTTTCGAAATATTTTAAATATTCAGTTTCTGTCGCGATAATTGCGGAGCAGACATCGCGCCATGTTTCATTGCTAACTTTTTCAATGCTATTTTTAATTATTTGCTCCGTTTGAGCCACAACAGGGTCGACGGAAACGATCAGGCTTTTAACGACATCCCATATCTTCAGTATAGCGTTCAATTCTGGATGGTTCCGAGGGAGACGTAACACTTCAAATCCTCTGCTCTTGATATAACTATCGATTTTGTGAATAGTGTAGGCACTTCCGTGTTGTTTTATTAAATCGTATAGCTCCACTTGGAACATATTTCTATCAAATGGTATGCCCTTTTTAAGAAGCCATTCTTGCATGTCACGTCTGTCTGCGTGCATTGTTGGCAGGTGCTCAGTGGCGATGCCATTGAAAGATTCGTTATCAAGCACTATCACAGCATTGTGTGGTAAATTTGGTAGCAATTTTTCATCCAGCCATTCTTTGTAGTATTCAAAATTCATCTTGGCATAGTGATCCCCGCCCGCCGTTCTCGACATGTAGACCAAACATGCATTCTCAATAAACCCAGTATCGGTTCCGGCGTGAGCTAAAACAAATCTCGCCATTTTGGCAGTTTTAACGTCTTTATATACTTCTTTTGTCATTACATAACTTTCGTCAGCATAAACAATAGGCCGGCCTTGAGAGCGGAGTTCGGTTATTTTCTTCAAGTATTGCAACTTGCACATCTGGACGTCATGTCGTTCAATTACAGCTTTTCTTCCCACACCGGTGTAAGTCCACGCATAGCCCAATTTGATTAATAATTGTCGAAGCGTGCCTACACAGCCAGTGAAGCCGACTTTCTCATTTAAGACTTCTTTTATTTTTAGCAGCGTTGGGATTTTCTTTTGTACGCAATAGAAATCTCGTATTGTGCTACGTGTAGCGTAAGCAATACGTTCATTAATATCCATCATACTTTGCCGTTTTTTTCGGTTTTTCATGGGGCAAGGAAATGTCGTACTTCCAGCGGGTAGTTCTCTCTCTTCCTTCAATATTTTCCTCACAGTTCGCGTACTTACGCCCGTCGCTTCTGCGGTACGCTTACTTACATTCTTCAAATGGGTCAAATCACAGTTCGGTTCTTTGAATAGATCCGTGAACTTGTATTCCTCTTTAAGGAAGTGATATACTCTGGCAACCATTGCGCGGCCCTAAAATAGATAAGCACAATGTTAAACAAACGTCATAGTGGCATCTTCTGCGCATGCGGCGGCGGCGACGGTGTGTGAGCAAGACAGCCATATGCGTAGCGTTCATATGCATAGCGTGCTATGTCGATCCTTGTTAGTTAGTATTATCAAACCGGAATCAAAAGGGGATTCGAAAGTACTGTTGACACAACATTTACCAAGAAAAGAGTTGTTTATAGATGTTGTGAGTAATTAATTAATCTATTGTCTGTAAGCCGCTGCATTTTAACTATGTATATATGAATACAGCTCTTAATATATCCTAGATTGACTGACACACTGTTGTGTCAACACTCAAGAGTACTTTCGAATTCCATTGTAATCGCGGTTTGATAATACCTTCTTTTTCAAATACAAATGCACTGCTCAGTTTTTCTGTTTTGCTCGATGGTTGACTGGTAGAGAATACTTCATAGCGTTAAGTCCGCCTCTTGTACATTTTTTGTGAAATAAAGAAGAAATAAATAGCGCTGTCCCACTCGCCCGCCGTCGTATCACGCGGAATCGCACAATATGATGTCTGCATTGTAATACATTTTCCATTTTATGTATAATTTATTTAACATACATGAACAGATAAACAATTGAACTTAATTTGTAACAAAAAATATGTTTTGGGTACAGTCAAGTGCAAAAATAAGTATCGAAAGAATCCGTTCATAAATATGTTACGACGTTCTTATTACACAGAATTAGAGTGCACTGGGACATATTTTTGAACGTTTTTGTATACCCCTTATTTTGTCTTCGACTGTACAGTCACCATCATAAATTTGACAAGTCAAATAACGTTGCGCCCTGCTGCACGTACTTCGATATCTGTCAAACAGTGCATCAGGGACCGGTATTTTAGAAAAACTTCGAAATAGCCCAATATGTTAAAATGTTTCATACTCTTTATATACTACTAAATATTTCAAGTAATTTACAATATCATATTTTTAAATTACTCCATTAACTTAGACTTTACATACCGAAGAACGAAAAAAGAACATTTATTTTCTTTTGTATGGAGAAAATAACGGTTCCGGTCCCTGCAGTGTATAATTTTGAAAAGGATAGTGATGATTGCGTTGACGACTGTACCCACATCAGATAAATAAAAAAAAATCTCACCTCACTTCTAATAACGCATCTAGCCTTTTTCTTTTCCATGCTGACGGTACACCTGCGGCAGTTCAACGCGTATACCCTCGCTGACGTCTCGGCAGGCACTGACGACACGAGAGTGACGAGAGAACGCTACGCACACAGACACAACCTGTCTCTGCGCGCACACAGATACAAGAGACACGTATACAGGCATGAATGGGCCGTGGAAGCAAAATAAATGACTAAATTTAATAATGTTCGCATATCGGTCGCTGGAAAGAGACTCGGCTTCATAGAGCGTTATCTCTCTCGAACTTATGTGACGTTTATGCAATATTAGTAGTCTCTTTCTAAAGACCGATGTGCAAACTTAATCGCCGGGTACTGTAAATCAATGTAGTCGTTTCGTTAGTTGGCTCAGATGATATTCAGTTGTTACGAAAATGGTGATACAAGATTATAATATAAAACATGCATTTATTAGTGATTTTGAACAACTTTTACTATGGCACCAAATAAAAATTCAAGAAAAAAATCGACGCTTCTATACATTTTGGTCAACCTATCTTAGCCCATTGCTATGGAAGTTTCTTTTTTTTAATGTTCATCATATTTGGTCCAATGGTCGAAGTTGTTCAAAATCATTGATACATTCATATTTTATAATCTTATACCTACCATTTTTGTAACATTTTATACTGGGTGTGTAATTTAATACGGGCGAATAAATTATGTGCGACATGTTTCTGAGAGCCTAGGTCTCCAAGTCTCCATTATCGTAAAACGACAATAAAGTACCTACCTACCGTTTAATTTTATGTCACCACGACACATTATACACATTTGTATAAATTTAAGTGGTTTGATAATTTTCGTATACATAAACGTACTATCTTGTCTATTTTCGTAGGTATTGTATTTAAATAAAAATTCAGGTATTATTAGTATTGGGAAACTATGCAATTTATTTTATTATGTAATGTTATGTAGGTATCTATTTGTATGCTCTCAAAACCATTATTTTGAGTAATCTTGTACCCACACGCGCACGCGCATGTGTAGCACACGCTTTCAGTATGGCTTAGCCTTAATCTCTCAACCATTTGTTAGTGTGTTATTGTATTGCACACACACAATCTCAAAATGGCAGCGTTACTAAAGTAAAAAAATAATACCACAACACGCACACAAGTATATCCGAACCGTTGCCTTGAAACAAAATCATACCACGACACACTTTACTCGAAAATGAACTGTCACTCATAGCGAATAAAACTCGTTTCATTTTATCTGCCGCTTGAATGTAATTCAAATATCGAATGCTTACAGACCAAGCAATCATTTTGCGGTTTGTAAATACGAGCTATACGAACATTAACCGTATGTCTACGATATAAGGTTGTTATTTCTACAGCAACTAAAAACACGTTGTTATTATAAGTTTGCAGATGCAAAGAGTGGACACCAAGCTATTAATTGCGGTTCGCAAAACTCAACTATACAACCGTGAACCGTGTTGCATTAAGATAAAGTTGTGTTTCCTAGAGCAACACAAACATGATGGTATCATGAATTGATAGATGCAAAGCGTGGATTGGGTGATCGGTAATTGGGTCCCGTGGTAATTAGGAGCCTCATTAGGGATTTTAGGGATCCGTAAAAAGCTTCGGGGATATAAATCAGGCTCCTATAGACTATATTTTCCGGGAAAATGTATAATATAAGCATAATAGACATTGACAATATTAGAAAATGGTCGGTACCAAATAGGTAGGTAGGATTTTTTGGAAAGTGAAGGCGTATAGCGTATAAAACATCCTCTGGATTAAATATAATATAAATAAGTTTATTGGTAACTAAATTCACAATACTCTGAATGACCGGCGGATAGGACCGGTAATCAAAGGATGTGGGTTCGAATCCCTCGGCAGGCAGTCTTTCGCAGCTAATTATTTCTATGGCAAGCACATCTGTTTACTTTGTTAAGGTGCGTTCAAACCAAAAGAGCATTCGCTATTCTAACCCCCCACTCTACGAAATTCGATCGTTACACTAAACTTGATTGGTGGATTTCGTAGAACGGGCGATAGAATAGCGAATGCTCTTTTGGTTTCAACGCACCTTTACTAGTTACTACATTGTGGGATTATTAACATAAAATATTTTAGCGTACTTTTTGCATCTCGTAAATCATAAATTACAGATAGGTTAAATCTGTTACAATTTCCATAGTTTTAATTATGAATAATAATCGTGGTAAAAGAAGAAAATATTTAAAACTAAGCATCTCTATAAAATTGTACGTATCCAATTATATCTTAATAAAACAAGTTAAAGTCAGCCAGTCTGCTTATCTTCATAAACGAATCCCATACAATAGCATTGAAACATTTGAAACCATCAGCCTTAAAACAATAAAGGAAATTAATATAACGGAAGATAATAACAAGGGTTCGAAACATGGCGGGCACGGTCGCCTCGGGCGAACAAGCCATAGCTGTAGACTTATTTTGTGGTTTTGGTGGCTAACAAGTACACGGGCCGGTGGGCCATGTTTTTCAAAGTTGTCCCCCGAATTTTTGAAACATAGGTAAGTATTTTTCTAAGATTTCTACTCAGAGCTTCTCTCGTGAGGTCTTTCGATGTTAATAGGAGAAATTTTTTGTACCAAAATTTACATACGTTTTTGAACTTTCCATTCCGTTACCGCCATACACAATGACTGAAAAAATGGTAACGGAATAGAAAAACCTTGCGACAAACATTTTCTCCTATCGGGATCGAAAGAGCTCGCGATTCTGAGTGGAAATCGTATTAAAAGTTTCAAATCCAAGAAAAAGTAAGGAGTAATAATGAAAAAAAAAATGGCCCAGGCACCCTTACTTTATCGTTTTGGTGGCTAACAACGGGCCTGTGAAATCCGGTACTGTAACCTATAAACGACTGCGACGCCTGACGTTTATGATTGTCTTCTGATCTTCCAATCGGGACGTATGGTGACGGCATCGGCAGTAGGTAAGAATTCATTTGTGTACACCACCGTGTTTGTTTTCGTCACGCGGGTGTCGTGAGAGTCGACTAAAAGATTAAAGTGTCACTGACCATTCTTTGATAGAAGATTGATGATGGGTAGCAGCGTCATCATAGTGGACACATTAGTGCGATCGCCAATCTGCTTTCTCAGCGTGGCGATAATGTGTATTTACCTCCTAATGTCAATACGCTAAGTTAATAGGAGGCCTACGTCCAGCAGTGGACTGAGATAGCGTCGTTGAGATTGTCAATTTCGTTATGTGTACAATTTCAGGAACTGAAAAATCAATTCAAATGACATATGAAGGGTCCACGGAAAACATGTCTAGTCAATTCAAATTACAGAAGGAAAAACCACCTCATACTTTTTACAGAATAAGGTGTGAATTTGCTCTGATTTTTTAAAGCACTGGACATGTTTTTTCCGTGGACCCTTCATATGATTACAGACTTCTTTTGTCAAATTATGAATTTACACATGTGGGTATTGGGAATCTCAACGAAAGCTGATGTTACACATAAAATTAAAACTACTTCCGGTTCTAACCCGATGATGATAGGAGGATGATGTGTTCTTCCAACTTAGGGCAAACTGGGCCAATTATTTTACGCATTAAGTATTATTAGGAATAGGCCGGATTCCTTACGATGTTTTCCTTCACCGAAAAGCGACTGGTTAGTATTTAGTATCGAAAGATGTAATATAAATTAGAAATTAGGCTGTAATATTGCTGGTTATATAACATGTATGATTATTTCTTAAACTTATATCCTTGAGAACGTATAGATTCTTCCTTCACAGGAAACTCCGCAAATACTCCGCACTCACCACGAGATCTTATAATTAAACTTAAACAACATTCCCGCAAGCAACCAGTGGCGCCCCCAAAGGAGCTAAATTGAAAACAACTCACAACAAAGAAAATTAATCAGTGGCGAGCTATTCCTTTGGAGTAGCTAGGACGTAGGACGACGGAGCTAGGAGTAGTAAATAAATGAGAGCTTGGAATTGCTTTTTAATTGTGGTATCTATATAGTTTCTTCAGTAGAAAAAAAATGTAGATAAATATGGCTGACTTCCCATAGCATTTGACGTCTTGGACACATGGTGGAAGTACTAGTACTGTAATTTACATTTTACTCTCCAACTCAATTACTCTAAGGTTAGCTGGAAGAGATCCCTTATAGGGATAAGTTCGCCTTTGTAATAACATTTTTATTATTATGTCGAAATTTTTATTTTGTACAATAAGTGCTTTACTACTACTACTACTACTACTAATACTACTATAGTGCGCAACATGTCAACAGAGAATATTTATTGGAATCACGATATTTTGATCATATATAAATCTACATAAAGTATTGTGATGCTTGTGTGTTTTGGGAGAGGAGTTTGTTAGTTTTGTTAAATAGTATTTATTTTATAGGGTGACAATATCAAAATTTCTCAAAATTGTAAATTTTCTTAGGCAACTCCATTGCATGAATAAGCGTCGTTTGCTTTTGCAGGCAGTCCCAATAGATGGCACTTCAGTACAAGTTTCAATGATACATAATAAACGTCAGCCTGTCTTAAAATTATGCAAATAATTTAAATATAAGTAAGCTAATTATTTCAAAGTTGGGATATGAAGCATTAAAGGCAAAGGCACATACATGAATCATAGTTTAAATGGCCTAATTGTTGATTTTATATTATCGATGGCAACTCAAGCTAATCTAGTAATTGGAGTTCGAGGCCAACGAAACTACGACAGATGCGTTATTGTCAAATCCGTCAAAGTCTCTTATGTCATTGTCAAATAAAGTTTTCAGGTTTCCACAACCTTTTTGTTATTTAAATTATTTATTTAAAATAATTCCTAATAAAAACATTATTTACATATGTAACGCTTGTACGCCTTTTTGTTTAATATGGCTGTCACAACTAGGATTTTCTTAAAAACACGTAAATACCTAAAAACTTTTCTTTTCTCTTAACTAGCATTGATATGACAAAATTTTCTTGTAAAGAACTTAAAATGATAAGAGCCAACGTTTCAAAGCCTATTTTAAAAAGAAGTTGAATTACCAGTGAACACATACGACAACGTGCCATATTTGTTAAGACAGTAGGTATGGTTAAATTACTAAGCAGTATAAGTACTATACTATACTATTACTAAGCAGTTTTAACCCGTTATAAGGCAGGGGTGCCTTATTACGGGTTAAAATTATGGGAAAGAAATTTGGAAATGTAAAATGAAAATGAAAGCATTTTTTGTATTTTATTTTTTATTTGTCTTCTTCATCACTTATTCTCCTGAGTCCTGGGTAAAAATCGAGTACACTCCCATAAAAGCCGAGAGTCCTTTATGACGCCCAAATAATTTGTAAAAGAAATGCTTAAAATATATAACTGCTTAGTAATAGTATAGTATAGTATAGTACTTATACTGCTTAGTAATTTAACCATACCTACCTTTTAATTTATGTGTAGTTAAATTGCTGTACCAAATGTTATATACACCTGAGGTGATACCAGCGCAATACCAACTTTGTTACTAATAATTGCGGATAATTAAGTTTTTATTAAAACATCTTATATTTACGTGAAAATAAGTAAATAATATTGTTTCTATAAATTAAATAATTAAAATTACCAATAAATAACATATGTCAACGTCTGTTTTTAGAAAATAAGGATTTACTATTGTAAGAACATTTCATTGTTGTGGCAATATTTTCGTAGATTCTTTGGCCTCGAACTCCAGTTCCTAGATTATAATGACGAGTATTGGTACAGCGTCGGGTACCTACTAGTACTTCCACCTTATCATGAAACACGTTTGAAAATATATTTTTACGTCGATACAAATAAGTATTAACTATATTACTAAAAATATATTTAAGGTTTAACGTTTTAAGTTGGTGATAAAACCAAGATTGTGTTCTTTTAAAAGTGCGTCAGTATGAAATAATGGCAGTCTTTAGGTTCTTTTTTGTTTTTTCCTGACGAAGGGTACTGAAGTCGGTATGAAATAGTTGAATTATTTGACTTTGACTTTGAATGTCGGCTGAAATGGGAACTACAGTACTTCATAACTGATTGTGGCCTTTTTCCTCCAGCTTCTTAAGCAAGTAAAAGCTAAATCTATACTTATTCCCTGATATTTGAACAGTGAATAATGAAATACTGTGTTTTCCTACTAAATATAAAGTAAACTTCTGCCTGGAGGTACAGAAACGTGCACGAAGTCAGGACTCTTAATTGAACAAGAAAAGGGCGCTGTCTATTGTTCAGCCTGACACGGAGACAGCTTTTAATTTTGTATTCTCTTTTCAAATACTGGCTGGCATTAAACCCAACAAAAAGAGTATGAAGTGAAGTGTTAGAGAAATTACTTCGCGTGCCTCCTATTGCAAAATTTAAGGACAGCAATTACTTTTGGAGCGATTGTACAAATTGTACATATTTAAAGGCTTTTACTGAAAACAAAATTCAACGTCATAAATTTTGTGATACAAAGTAAAATTTTGTGTATAAACTTTGAAGAGCGACAAATTAAAATTTTCGATGAGCGATTAGGATTAGGAATTTTATAGGAACTTATATCTTTTAAATTTGCCCCCTTATTCTGCCGAAGGTTGTTGGACAAAGTATAGAATAGAATAGAATAGAATTTTATTTCGTACTGATCATACATCGTCATCAACATTTTGGTAAATTACAATAGATTCGATTAGAGTTACAGAAAAAATAAATTATTACATAATTACAATTAATTATTCGTTTTCGTATATCACATAGTTTGTATGACTAACTTTCGAAGCACAAGTGAGCGATCGTGATTTTTAATTTGATTAAGCCTTAGCTCTATGATTTTTTTTTGCAATCGAACCATTTATTTTTTGTTGTCCTCATCGAATATGATCCTACGGAGGCTGACAAAATGCTAAATAGAGAACCTCCTCCTTTTTCCAAGTCGATTTAAAACGAAACCATCATAAACCTACTATCAAAAGATAGACAAATATACACATGTACTGTGGCTGAATGCTAATGCGAGTTCCGTAAATTGAAAGCCGGAAGAGCGGAGAGGAGAGGCAGCGCCCGTCTCTGTAAAGGCTCCGCGGGATATGGCGCGAGCGACGCCGCTTACTCTACAATTACTCTTAATGCCTGCCATTACTAACATCTTTTGGGGATGCGTAAAAAAATAAAATAAATAAATATCTTCATCATCATCATCATATCAGCCCAAAGACGTCCACTGCTGAACATAGGCTTCCCCCAATGATTGCCACAATGACCGGGCCTGCGCCACCCGCATCCAGCGGACTCCTGCGACCTTCACCAGGTCATCAGTACACCTTGTGGCCTACCCACGCTACGCCTTCCGGTACGTGGCCGTCACTCAAGAACCTTCCCGCCCCAACGGCCATCGGTTCTACGCGCAATGTGCCCCGCCCACTGCCACTTCAGTTTAGCGATTCGGAGTGCTATTTCGGTTACTTTGGTTCTGCTGCGGATGGTCTCATTTTTAATCCGATCACGCAGAGAGACTCCTAGCATAGCCCTCTCCATTGCCCTTTGGGTGACTTTGAGCCTTCTTATGAGCTCAAAAAAATACATACCTACGGGGCACGTTTAAGACCGCTTCTGTCACCGACAAGCTAAAGGAAGGCAGATTGCGATGGTGTGGTCATGCAATGCGACGAGACTCACACCGTCCGCAAGGTGCTCTATATCCCCAATCCATCCAGAGGAAGGGAAAGACCTCCCGCCAGGTGGTGGTCCAATGTCCAGAGAGACCTCAAGCAACTGTCACCAACCACGACAACCCGGGACAGAGCGTCCTGGCGCCGAGCCATAAGGAGGCCCGACCCCAACTGACGAGCTGGGACCAGGGACAGAGAAAGAGAGAGATATTGGTACATCTTAAGGTGCATTCAGACCAAACGAGCATTCGCTATTCTATCGTGATTCTATCCCCCACTCTACGAAATTCGATAGTTACACAACACGTGATTCGTTGATTTCGTAAAGTGGGGGATAGAATAGCGAAAGCTCGTTTAGTCTGAATGCACCTTTACACACATCAACCTGGTCCCACGGTAAGCTCAAAGGCTTGTGATGTGGATACCAAGCGACTATACATGTACACGGTGTTACGCGAGCATTGCGAAAGATTTTAACTATGCATTCTAGACATCAAAATAAACAAAAAATATTATGAGACCTAATGTCAATTCCACCAAAAAAAAAATTTTTTTTTCTTTTTTTTTAGGCCGATTTGAATACTTTTTAACATTTCCAGTACTTTTTATCATAACAACAATTTGTTTAAATTATTTATTTCAATTGTTTTTTTTAGGTAGAGTTTATTTCGTCAAGTCTATTCGTATTTTTTGATTGTCAGGCAAAAGGTGTGGTAATATTAGAACACATTGTGGTAGCATTGTAATCCAAAAGAAGTTAAATGACGAATTACGTCGAAAAACTTATTTCGAAAAAAGGTTGATTATCTCTGAAACCAAGCCGAATCCAGGAAATTTTATATAACATTAAAGACTCTAAATATGGTCAGGAATCCAGCATTAAAATCTTTCGGAATGCTGACGTAACACCGTGTAGATACTTAAATACATAGACAGTCACGACCAAGGAGCAAATATTTGTGATAAATAAATACACAAATAATGCCCTCTCCAGGCTTCGAATCCGGAACCTCCAGCTTCTTAGGCAGGGTCACTACTACGGGTGAAGGTCGCAGGAGTCCGCTGGATGCGGGTGGCGCAGGACGGTCATTGTAGCAATCTTTGGGGGAGGCCTATGCTCAGCAGTGGACGTCTTTCGGCTGATATGATGAATGTTGGTTGGGTTGCATGGAGTTATTGGCACCTCTACTAGATGAAAAGACGAAAGAAAGTACAGTTGGCGATAAAAACTTGTTTTTTTTTGTCTTTTATTGGAAACTTATTTATTTATTGAATTATAGGTATAATATGCCCTATTTAGGTACAATGTGTATCTGTATATTGTTAATTATGCATGCCTCAAAAAGGTGGCTGGAGGGGTGTGGTTAAAATAAATCATCCCAATTGGAATGTGCGCGAAAATGGCTACGCATATTTCTCTCCAATTAAAAATGGCCAAACCCATATATTTTAAATCACCGCGACACACGTGTGGGCAATAATTTATAGAACCAATATGTGACGAATTCAGATATCCCGCTGTCGTTATGGTCGAATTCTAATAGATAAATCGTCACAGTAAAATCACCTTGTCGCCTAAAAATAAATGCCATTGTTAAAATAATATGTTTTTAGATTATTTAATGCATATAATCATCATCATCATCTCAGCCATAAGACATCTACTGCTGAACATAGGCCTCCTCTCTGGACCTCCACATGTACCGGTTAGATGCGCCCTGCATTCAGCGTGTCCCGGCGACCTTCACAAGGTCGTCTGTCCATCTTGTGGGTGGACGTCCTACGTTGCGTTTGTCTAGCCGTGGTCTCCACTCGAGCACTTTTCGACCCCATCGACCATCTGCTCTGCAGGGCTCGGATACCGGTTTTTACTCCATACAAAAGAACGAAATCGAATTTCGTTCTTTTTTGTTCTTCGGTATATCAATTCTTTGTTAACGGTAAAAATACGACGTTGGTAATTTCATAACATTTTGAGTACTACATAAAGAATATAAAACATTTTAAATATTGGGCTATTTCGAGGTTTTAGAAAAAAACCGGTTCCGAGCCTTGCTGCTCTGCGTGCAATGTGGCCTGCCCATTGCCACTTCAGCTTGCTAATCCGGAGGGCTATGTCAGTAACTTTAGTTCGCCTACGGATCTCCTCATTTCTGATAAACTTAATGAGGAGATCTCATTTATAATGCATATAAGGAAATAAGATATATTCATTTGAATATACATATAAACCGGAAAAATTATAAAGTCCTTCTCGGACCAGCTGGTTCCGCCAAGATGCCATTAATAAGCGAAAAGTGATGAATGTATGAGAACGACAGATTCTAACTAAAAGTCACGTGACCGTTTCCGTACACCTTGGTTACGAAAGTTGTCGTTCGAATCTATCATTTTAATACATTTATTATTTATCGCTTATCGTATGCGAAAGCAGATTGGCATTTTGGATAGGCTTTCTAAGTAATTAGAACAGAATCGAAGACAGCATTTAATATTTGTAAGGTTATGTTTGTTTGTATATACGCGGAACCCTCCGAAAAGAATGTCGCCATTTTAATTTAGCATTTTTCCGTCGCCCTGATTTGAATTTCTCCCATTTGGAGGGATGTTTAGGCGGTTAGGCGGTTAAATACACGTAACAATCGCACATAACGCTTGAATAAAGACCATTACGGACCGTCTAAAATATCTACACGGAGAAAACGACAGAAACACGTATTTATTACCCTTTTTAACCGATTAAAAAAGGAGGAGGTTCTGTATTCGACTGAATTTTTGTTTTGGATGTATATTTGCATTCTCTTTGTATCAAACCTGGGTGCTTAGACAAGTTGCCAATCGCTAACGCTTACTCGTCAATCGTAAGCGAAAGGCAGTTAACTGTCTTTGTCGCACTCATACGAAAGAGTGACAGAGAGGAAAAACTACGATACGATACTAAGCGCCTAGCGATTGGCAACTTGGCTAAGAATCCTGATATTGTAATTTTTATGTAGAATTTTAATTTAATTAATTAATTAAATTTGTGATTACCTATTTATTATTTTTTATTTTTTAATAATTTACATTCAATAAATGTAACTGAACTAATATGTTACTAGTACTTAATGCCGTGACATGAATTGTTTATAAATATTTACCTAGTTAATGTACCCTTGTATAAGCTGACAATGTATCATCATCATCATCAGCCTATGATAGTCCACTGCTGGACGTAGGCCTCTCCTATTAACTATGCGTATAGACGCATTAGGAGGGAAATGCCCATAATCGCCACGCTGGGCAAGCGGATTGGCGATCGTAGTAATGTGTCCACATATTATGACGCTGCGGCCCATCATCAATCTTTTATCAAATAATGGTCAGTGACACTTCAATCCCTTAGTCGACTTTTATGACACCCGCAGGAGGAGTTGGGGTGGTGACAAATGTATTCTTACTGCCGTCACCACACAATGTATAATTAGTACAAATAAATGATCTATATATCTGTAATTGGTACGATTTTCTTTATCAAAATTGCTCGAATTCTCGCTTATTTCTCGTATAGGTACTTTTATTACGCAACGGGCTCCATATTAGTTAAAAACATTTTGTCCTTATCTTTTACTTTGACAATGGTATTTGTTAGAAAGAGAGAATGAATGGGGGTTAGCCTATTAAAAACGGAGAAATGGTCATATTAATGTCGTAAAGGACATTAAACCTTAAGAAGAGATTATACGGGTTTTTAATGGTAAGGACAAAGGTTTAAAAAGTGGATTATGGCCGTCGTTTAGCGCAATGTTTTTTCTGAAATGTTATCAAGCTTTTGTGTGAATTGTTATTTGTATTTTGTAAAATATTTTACTGCATTTGAAATAGGTACTTGGTCTAATGGGCATAGCAATTTGAAAGGGACCTCAAGGCTGTGTTTTCGACCGACTTAAAAAAGGGATGAGGTTCGCCTGCTTTTAATTTTGATTATTATTTTTCTTATACCTACTCCAATAAATTCAGAATTAGAGCGACAGAGACAAAAGCTACAATATCTCGATTTTTGATATTTGCACGATAGTCCCTCCTAGTATCATCATCATCATATCAGCCGAAAGACGTCGACTGCTGAACATAAGCCTCCCCCAAAGGTTGCCTCAATGACCGGTCCTGTGCCACCCACAACCAGCGGACTCCTGTTATAGTCAACTAAAAACAGACATATCTAATCTACTTCTTTCCCTTATACGATAAGGTGAAAGACGGGATAGATAAATCTATTTTTAATCGACAACCCAGGCTGCTTAGACAAGTTGCCAATCGCTAACGCTCTACGAACAAATAAAACATGGAAGCCGCACGCCATACTAAATTGCCTTTCAAAAACGGTCCTGAATTTTAGTTGACAAGTGTCACCCCCTCTTCAATGCATCACGGTAATGAATTTCAATAACAACCTATAAAAACTTAAACCGACATTTAAAAACAGTTGTCATTGGTCCATCAAAATTCTTTTCACTTCTCATGCTCTTAAAATGTTATTTTAGTCCCTGCATATCGGGACTAAAACTCTTTATTAATCTCTAGGGACTAAAGTAAATTTTTTTTAATTGACGTTGGAAACCCGTAAACAGCCACACTCACGGTGTTCAAGAATAAAGGATAGTCGCCATTTTCAGTGTTTGTGTATGGACCACTTTTGTGCATGCCGTGTATACAACCTCTAAACTTTTTTTTAGTTGACTTTGGAAACCCCTAAACAGCCATTTCTAGTGCTTATGATTTTTGAACGAACGATTATTGACATTGAAAATAACCTCATAATGTCAATCATGCAAAAATATTAAGGAGAATAGATTTATTTTCTTGATATACATGTATATTTAATACTTGTTTAATATATGATTAAGATTGAATCCAATTTATTGCTTATGTTTTAATAACCAATTAGCTTCAAAATAGTTATGTAGTTAGCTCCAATTCGTTGGCTAAATATGCAAGTATTTAAAGCGTCATATTTCGAAAAAGGAATACAGATTAAATTTAAAACGCGGAACGAATTTGATTGCTTATTTTTTGTGTTTTTGTCCATAAGTAATATTGTTCAAATCGTAGTTATATAATTTACGATGTCACGCGATGAAGAAGTATTAACGCCTTACTCCAGAATGAAGAAGAATGCAAAAGAGGTGGTGCAAAATCTTTTGCCGCCGAAATCTAGTGTAACATATTCCAAAGCGTATCAAACTTTTATGGATTGGAAAACTGGAAAGCAATTAGGTACCAACGTCATTTATGGAAGGCGTATTTCTGACATATTTTGATGAAAAATCTAAGAAATATCAACCGTCATCACCTTGTAGCATATATTCCATGCTTAAAACCACACTGCAACTAAACCATATAACTTGAAAAAGTTTGCGAACTTATCATCAAGTGGCCATGTTCCGAAGAAATCGGAAGTTTTGACATCGCAGAACATACATTTTTTTTGTTTCTTATTTGTTCTTTCTGTTATTAAATACTGAGATTATGTATACCGTAGTTTTTTTCCTCGCATTCTAAGTGAAAAGTAGAGTGTTTAATTCGGGACTAAACAGCCATAATGACACTCGAACTACATCCACCCTCGCTGCGCTCGGGTGGATAAATATCTCGTGTCATAATGGCCTGTTTTAGTCCCTCGTTGAACAATCTACTATATTGGCTATATTCTATAAACATATGTCAAAGATGTTGCGCCGAAATATGCGCGGTGTTAAGAAAAGAGCTATGTCCTGCCCATCTTGGCACAATTGAACAATTGGTTTTGGGGGCATTTTTGAGCTGGCGTTAGACGTCCATGTTATATATGGTCGCAGCTAACGCTTAATCGTCAATCGTAAACAGCTAACTGTCTTTGTCGCACTAATGTGAAAGAGTGACAGAGAGGGAAAACTACGATACGCTACTAAGCGTTAGCGATTGGCAACTTGGCTAAGCACCCAGGAAGGACGTGTCATAAAGTTGTCTCCATATTGAAAGAGATGGCACGATTTGTGTTATTGCTGTTATATATTTTGTATGGGAATTCGATGTGTAATGCATCTGGGGTAATGGCGGGTGATATTTCATGCCGAGGGTTGTTTGGATCGCGAATTTTATGTGCTTTTGTGGCAACACTTCTGCTTTAGTATTTTATATAAATAAAAAAATTTCTTGGGACATCTTACACAAATCAACCTAGTCCCACGGTAAGCTCAATTAAGGCTTGTGATGTGGATACCAGGAAACGATATATACCTACAGTGTGGAAATTAAACTCAGGCCCTAGAGGAAAACTACTTTAAATCTTTAAGCTATCTCATTTTACTAAAAGGAGGCATTCCTTTATTTTTGAAAAGAAACAAATCTGCATTAAAAGATTTTTTTAAACTCGCTTGCTTCGCCCGGGACTCGAACGAACTAAAATAAAAAAAAACTCTCTTTTTTTAACGTATTACGAAAACACAAATCAAATTATTTATTAAGACCGAGTGGCCGAGGGGTACAGGCATCAGCCGCGAAAGCTGAGTACGTTGGTTCGATCCCCACCTCGGACAGTAGGTGATCTTGGTCGTTTTTCTTTGGTATATGACATCTAATATTTATAATCTCTTTTTTTTATTATACTAACTAACTATTTACGGTCTAAAACTAATTGTAAGTCATATATCTTCGATTTACCTAGTGTAATTATTACATTATTGACGAAGTTGTTACGCAAAGTCTCCTCATTAATGATTAAAAAACTTAGATGAAACCAAAATAAAAGACTTCCATTGATGTTTAATTACGAGTTGAACTTGTGGACCATAGTTGTAGTAGTGGACTATAGTTGTATGGTTTTACGGTTCTCGAAGCCTTTCTCAAGTGCATAAAATCCAATCTGCACTTTGCAGCACCTATTCACAGCAATTGTCGATGTCGCAAGCCTCCTGCGACCTTTGCGGAAACTCGGCAGCCATTTGTCTCGAGGTTGCGACATTGTGTCCTTTTATTTAAGGATAATCGCCGCATGGCCTGGCCTGGTTACCTTTACTTATATTAATGGCGGAGATAATATCATTCGAGAGACTTTGTTCCAGTACTCGTGATCTCAGATTTAGGTAAGTTGCTGTTGTATTTAAATGTCGCATGATGAGTATGACAATATTTTTAAATAAATATCTGACAAAAAATTACCGTTTCTCCAACTTGTGCGTAAAAATACACCAAAAAATGTCTGTACTGAATTTATTTTCTATTCGTGCGGGGTTTCTATGGGCTTTCCCATTTTCCTCACACCGCTTCACTACTTCACTCAACTCTAGTATTCTTATATCTCACCCTAAACGGAAACACCATTGCTAAGGGACAGAAAATGCATAAAATAAACGAAAACTCGGCGAAAACCTTCATCCATTATTTTACTTCCTCATAACGCAGCGTTGGCAAAAAGTTGGGCGGCGAACACATTGCTATCAAATATGAACAGGCGCTATTTCTCAGTAATTCATGAGGGTCGGAGCGGAGTCTAGCGGGACCACGGGTTATCTACAGAAATAGCAGAGCTTAGATGGCCGGTTCATTAATAATAGAATATAGAGATGATATAATGATAATGAAGGAAAAAGGTAGTTCGTTTCCTATTATGTTAGTTAGCTTTGTACTTGGTACAGGCAGCAGAAAAACGCGACTCAATAAAATGATCAAGTTCAGGCTTCTATTGTAGGTACTTCTACCGCCAACGGTGCCGGCTTTAATGAAAAAGCTATGTCATGCTGAGTCAGCAACATCGTGCTTAGAACCGCCCGGTTAGCAACTGTTCTATTGTATGCGCTCACGACCTTTTGTCCTTGGTGCCGCAATTTCAATGTCAAATATACAGATAGTTAAATTAGGTCTTAAGTGTAGTTTCATTTGTATCATAATCTATCAACATATGAGTTGTTAATATTACTGAACGGAATAGAGACTTTAATATTCGAAAGCTTGTGTAACGCCTGATTTTCTTTTCAGAGCAATTTCGACTTAATCAGGCAATCTCGTCGATATCACTTTTGTGTGAGGGGCTTAGAACATTATTTGCAATTGTACATAGATACCTAAGTGTAGGTAAGTTCTGTGATACGAAACAGCAGGATTATTACAAAGGCACCGGCAAAAAGCGGAAGGGCTCTTAATGGAACATGCTCATTCGTAATCGCTGGCCCGGTAGTTAAGTTCGCTCATTCGGTAACGTTCAGGAACGAGCGCGCCCAGTGGGCTGGCAAGGACATAAAGGACGTGCGGCGGGGGAGGGGCGCGGGGGGCGATCGATCGCGCCAGCTGGCTGCGTCCCCCACCCCGCGGCGCAGACACACCCGCTCGACCGGCTTGCCGCTTTTCCACTGCATATTTCATACAAAACTACTTCACAATGTAATTAATTGTATGAAAAATAATAAACATTTAATGTTGTAGTATTCACAAGCAAAATTTATTAGTTTTTCATTGAATTTCCACGATTTCCCGGAACAAAGACTTCAGCCAACCCTGTCTGTACCACGGAACGCTAGAACGCGACGCGGAATGCGCGCCGCTAGTGCGAGAGTGAGATGGGGTTACCGGCGTTGCGCAATCGACCAGCTGATTTTGACTGTTGCCAAGCGGGCATCGCG
>JALPQI010014811.1:0-26629 GCA_025490895.1 Thaumatotibia leucotreta
GGTTGTCTTATAGAGAAATGGGTGCTGTATCTGACGACCGAAAATAATACCAAAAGATGTAACCACTTCCAAAATAATCACCAAATTAAAAATTTAAAAAACCGACTTCAACCGATTTCTCAAAGATCCCCGATTTGTTTCCATCATTGGTTTCCTCAAATCCTACTTTCTGAATGCAAATTCTTGTAAATGAATGAAAATTACCAAAAGCGCCATACATGTACCTATAACATTTGAAGAGATCCCTCGATTTCTCCAGGATCCCATCATCAGACCCCAACTTGGTGCCAATGGGACCATCTCGGGGTAATACACGTTCGATCACAAAAAGAAATTTTAGAATCGGTTCACTATTCTCGGAGATATCAGGTAACATACATACAACAAAAAAAAAAAAAAATTCAGTCGAATTGAGAACCTCCTCCTTTTTTTGAAGTCGGTTTAAAACGTGACCAGATGAATGAGATGTCCATTTAAGCTCTGAGAAATACCCTTAAAGCCTTTTCTCAAATTTAAAACAACCTTCCAGCTACACCGGCTACCCCTCCCCGATCTCGTCATACGGGTACAACAGCACACCGCTTGCGTCAGGGATGATCCAGCAACCGGCGCCGGCGCAGACCTATGACGTGCCCGCTGACACGTACGTCGATAGTACCACGTACGAGCCTAAGCAGGGCGGATTTTTGGACACGGATTTCATTGGGCCTGGTAAGTTTTATGTGGTTTGCTGATTTATATATTAGATGCTACGAACAAATAAAACATTGAAGCCTCACTCCATACTAAATCACGTTTCAATCACGAATTTTAGTTGACAAATGTCACACCCTCTTCAACGCATAACGGTATTGAATTTCCACATCAACCTATAAAAACATAAACCGCCATTTAAAAATAGTTGTGATTGGTCCATCAAAGTTTTGATTGGGCATATTCTATAAACATTTTGTCAAAGATGTTGCGCCGAAATATGCGCGGTGTTAAGAAAAGCGCTATGACCCGCCCATCTTGGCACAATTGAACAATTGTGTTTGGGGGCATTTTTGAGCTGGCGTTAGACGTCCATGTTATATATGGTCGCAGATTAGATGTCATAATACAAAGAAAAAATACCAAAGTTTACCAACGTTGGAGGTGGGATCCACTTCCAGCGTTACAATGGAGTTTAAATCTTTATTCAAATTAATAATAGCAGAATTTCGTTTAATTCATAATAAATTTACATGATTTAGTCTCGTTTGTCCTTGAAATATGAATGATTATTGTGTAAATAAACAACAAATCAAATTGTCTTACTAAATATTTGTTTGTCTTTTTTAAGTAGTGTTACCTACTACGAATATAAATTTAAATATCAAATAGATGTCATCTACTAAAGAAAACTTACCGAAGTTTATCAACGCTGCCCATTCATTAAATAAAGATTTATACTGCTTTGAAATCGAATGTACATTATAATGTACATTGGGCCTTACGAGGGTAAATCTTTTGTTAATATCTATACTCGTAGGTGTCCAATGGAGCAATGTGTTAAAATACTTATGAACTATGAATTTTTTTACATAATATTAAGCTAAGCATATTTTTTCTTAAAATAAATTATTAGGTAGAGTCATGTGGGTCAAACGAACGGGTAAGTGTATGTGGTCACAAATTTATATTTTGGAATGAAAAGTAATTGGATTCAGTACTACCCACTGTGCGCATTTACCCCACGTGACTCTGCATAGACTTATTTATTTAACCCTTAAATTAGCACATAAAAAATCGTGCGTTCTGTCTTTAAAAAATACAAAAAATGGGTCGAAAACTATGTGCATAGTGTTGTGCATTGATAATTTATGGGTTAAAACGTAGCATTAGATAAGTACTAACAGTAAATTAAGATTAGGTAACTAACCGCACAAATTGTACATAGACGAAAAAGGAACCACGGTCGTCCGGCCATCCGGATCCACATCCACTACAACGGCAACCACATCCACCACATCCATGCGACAGACAACCATAACCGACGTCCCGCGGCGGCTCCAAGACTTCGACAGATACGAACCGGACCGGATTCAATCGCCCGCATCCATATCTAGCGGCGTTATTAATATAAAACAGGAGATAAAACCGGAGACATCACTAGGCGTCGACAATCTGGTAGCCAGCTACGTGGATTCTACGACATTCTTGCACAGCCCTTCGAATTTACAACACAGTCCGATGGATATTCACAATTCGGTGCTTGTGAGCGGACAGAGCTCTGTGTCGTTGACTAGTGAGGAGCTAAGCCCGGATGACTTGACATCCAGCAGCGGACACGGCAGGTTGATGGATCCTTTGAATTTGAATATGAGTGGGATGGGAATGGTGAATCCTAATGCGGTGACTAACAGACGACATCAGGGATCCAGTCATAGTTCCAGTGATGACCTGCCGAGTGAGTGGATGCCATTGGTTGCCTGTTCGAGCTATGTTTTAGTTATTTTCTGTTGCAGCGTAGTAGACGTAGATATTAGTAGATTTATTTTTATGTTTACTATTTTTGTATTTTTTATATTGTAGTTATTTTATTATGATTCAATGCAATAGTGTAAATACAATTACAAATGTATTGAGATAAGTTAAGTTTGAGTAAGTGAAAGTTTTTTCTTTCCATAGAAGAAAAAATGAATGAACCATTCCATCTGTTTCACTTACCCAACCTAAACTTAAATGGACATACATATATGAAAGCTTTCATAATTTAGGTATATAGTTCGGCCTCCCAGTTTTTGCCAGTTACTCTATGGAACTTACACATCTGAATAGCGATTCAGATTACGTCCTTAACTGTATCGCATTAGTAACACGGGGTAGCTCCCTCTAGGCTTGGCACAGGATTAGTGCGACAATATGTCGCTGCGAGATAGACTATGCATCTCTCTTTTATTCCTATAGTTAGTAAAAGATGGAAAATCCATCACGCAGTGACATACTGAAATACCAATCATGTGCTAAGCATACTGATTTCGATTGGTTGTAGCTGTAAATTTAAATTGGTCATTGTTTGGGAAAATGTTTGGCCACCTTATACGACATGACGCTTTGATAAAAAACATAATAGAAGGAAGGATTGAAGGAAAGCGAGGAAAAGGGAGACCTAGAAGAAGTTACATGAAACAAATAAAAGAGAAAGTAGACGTTGTGTCGTACAAGGAAGTCAAGGAGGCGGCTTTAGACAGAGTTAGATGGAGACAGCTACTTTCATCAGTTACGCCGACAAGAGTTTGACTCTTAAATTAATGATGATGATTGTTTGCAGCGGAAGGTGACATCAGCAAGGTTCTGGTGAAGAGTTTGGCGGAAGCCCACGCCAACACCAATCCCAAGTTGGAGTTCATCCACGAGATGTTCCGGAAACCCATCGATGTCTCCAAGTAAGTATATTACTAGTAGCGGCAACCTTTGAGAATTACTATAGCTGGCGACAACCTTTACGGGGAACATACCCATACTACGTGACCTGTTTAGGGGGGGAGGGGGTCCGTCAAAGTACCACTCTTGGTCACCAGGGGGGGGTCTGGTATCTTGTCACGTGACTAGTATATTTCGAGATTATTTTGTAATAATGTAATTTAAATTGGAGTTACACCACCGTTTTTCCCATCACTACAATTTTTAAAACCAAAAGTACAATTCTACAATTAAAATTTACTATTTAACCTACGCCCGCACTCTCGCAGTACGCGTTTTCATTGACCAAAAAATACTACGTGAAAACTAGGGGAGGGGGGTTGTCTTTACATATACTACGCTTGGTCACCAGGGGGAGGGGGGGGGGTCAAAAAACGCTTAAAAAAGGATCACGTAGTATGGGTATGTTCCCTAGGCTCCGTTTTAGTAGCGACAACCTATAGGATCCGTTATATTATAGCTTGCGGTAAACTTTAAAAGCCGTTCTATAGCTCGCGGCAACCTTTAGTTCTATTAAAACTTGAGGCAATCTTTGAGATCCTTATTATTACCTTTAGAATCCGCTTTATTTAACAGAAAACGCCGATAATTATCAAGATAACAATTCAATCGATTTTCTAATAATTACTTATTTAATTACAACCTAAATGTTAAATTGTGTAAATACGCGTTTTTTTTTCTGAAAAGAAGCAGAACGACATTTTATTAAATAATATTATCTTTCTAATTGTGGTTACTATTGAATATTTAAGTATTAAAATAAATCAGAATCCTGTTAAAATCAATTAAAGGTCAAATATGCCCAAATCAACAAGTTGGCTATTAAAGTACTTATAATTTGTTGAAAATCACGCACTCATTTCTTTCTTATTTAATTTAATGTGCCTTATAATATTATTAACAATTACTTACTCTTTCACATGCTAAAACCTAATATTTACCAAATAATAGTTATATTGGTATGAATTTGTTGGGTTATCAAACTTCTTTAAATTAGCTACAAATTAGTTGTTCTAAAAATACTGTGACCATTATCACATGACATCAGTTACATTAGATCATCATATATCGCTTTAAATACAAATTTTAGTGCATTTGTATATTTTTTTATTTATCTACCATAATTTAAAGTACAGAAGGTAACTTATCTTTTTAAATTCATACATATTCTAAGCATTTGTTCAAAGATAAGTTATTGTATTTGAAAATAACGTATATTTATTATGTATATTATTAAATATGCAATAATTGTAATGACTTGTTAATTAATAGTTAATTAAAAATCATAATCATTGTATTTGGTAGATTGTGGGGCTATGGCTTGGTTTTACAGCGCATCACTTCATCTCCATCTCCGTCCATCACCATTTGAGGACCAAGAGGACTTAGCTTCGTAATATTAAAACCATCCCATTATCATTCATTTGTGGCTATTCGATGCAAAAAAACTGACAATTACTATGCAAAGTCTAATATATTCAAGAAGTCTCAAAAGCTAATGAAGATCATTTTATATTAATATGCATTAAGATGATAAATTTGTTTTGAAAAGCCACATGTAGCTCATAATGTATATTATTAAAAATAAGTTAGTTAGAGTTAGTTTTTTTTGTATGTCAATATTACAAATTTAATTTCATATGACAATTAATTTACTTTTAGAGATTACCGTATGTAGTTATTTTTTATTTCGGTAGATAATTATCATGACCACTCCACAAAATCATTACAAATCCAATCCTCCAATCCACGAATTACTTTATTACCTCCCAATAATCTCATAATTAACTCTAAATTAATTCTTAATTACCAACCGTATATTTCTTTACAGACAACTATGCTACAGCTCAATGACGTACGAGGAGATGTGGTTGGACTGCGCAGACAAACTGACCGGGATGATACAAAACATCATAGAGTTCGCTAAGCTGATACCTGGCTTCATGAAGCTAACGCAGGACGATCAGATCCTGCTGCTCAAGTCTGGTAAGTAATTAATAATAAATAAATATCACGAGACATTATCATACAAGTCCACCTAGTCCCACGAGAACTTAATCATAGTTTATGTTGTGAGTACTAAGCGACGCGATTTATAATTGATAAAATATATTTATGATAAAATATAAAAAGAAATGCCCTCACCGGGATTCCAACCTTACTTTTTCTCCTTCGCAAGCAGGGTCACTACCAACTGAGCTACAAAGGCCGCCAAATATATTTACATACTAATGTAAAAGCACCTGCAATAATAACATGTTATGCACCAAAGGCAATATAATCAGACTGAACCTTATTGACATTATATAATGTTATATAAGACTATTCTTTTTTTTTCTGAATCCCGATTAGTTTACCATAATGTTTATTACCTATTAATTAATTAATTACCTCCAAATAATATGAATCATCATTAAGACCTATTACATGAATTTAAATAATTTATTTATTTTTTTGCTTTTTCAGGTTCGTTCGAACTAGCGATCGTCCGTCTCTCTCGACTGATCGACGTAAACAGAGACAACGTGTTGTACGGAGATGTGGTGCTACCTATCAGAGATTGCGTTCATGCGCGGTAAGTATTTTAGCGTATCTTATATTTTTAGTTATACTATAACTGTAACATGATTTTTATACAGTAGCTTTTCTTTGATGTGACGTTTTCTTTCCATCAATCGATCAAGTATATCCAGGATATTTGTCTGCATTTTTCCTTTATAAACGTAGCTTATTTGCGTACTGTTTGAGTATTTAGACGGGAGATGTTGTAAACGAGCGACCCCCTCCGGCAAAGTACATTGGCCAACTGGTCAACTTCGTTATATAAAACTACTTGAAGACGCGACACCGTCATTTTGCATCGATCCGTGTCGCGTGACGCTTCTCCCGAAAAATTGATACTATGTAGTATTGTCGTGTAAAAGACTATCTGATAGCTTAAATTCGCAACAAGATCGTATTTCCTATCATATCTAATCATTATTACTAACCATGAAATGATTATTGAAGTATAATCCCATTTAAAGAAAGAATCGTTAGCGATACGTAAACGACAGAAAAAGTAATCTTAAATACAGTGGTACGGGGACAAATCGGCTTTAGGGATGTGACCATGACACTATCGAGCTCCAAAATCGAATAATACCTCCTATCCTTTCATCCTTGTAATGTACGCTTGAAAGGGTACACGCCATATAATACATGACTAATCCGTATAACCTGCGACCATAAATACATGGACGTCTAACGCCAGCTCAAAAATGCCCCCAAAAACAATTGTTCAATTGTGCCAAGATGGGCAGGACATAGCGCTTTTCTTAACACCGTTCATATGTCGACACAACATCTTTGACAAATGCTTATAGAATATAGCCAATCAAAACTTTGATGGACCAATCACAAGTATTTTTAAATGGCGGTTTAAGTTTTTATAGGTTGACATTGAAATTCATTACCGTGACGCATTGAAGAGGGGGTGACACTTGTCAACTAAAATTCAGGACCGTTTTTGAAAGGCAATTTAATATGGCGTGCGGCTTCCATGTTTTATTTGTTCGTAGCGTATAACGAATGCTTGTTACAGTGACCCCCGTGACATGGCCCTGGTGGTGGGGATCTTCGACGCGGCGAAGACCATCGCCCGTCTGAAGCTAACTGAGACTGAACTTGCGCTGTACCAGAGTCTGGTGCTGCTTTGGCCAGGTAAGATCATCTAGTCATCTTAGTAGATTTTTTTTTCTCTCTTGATAATGTCAGACGATTCGAAAATGCTGATTAATAAGCTTACTTGAATAAAGAATAGTTTGACTTTGACTTTATTTTGTATTTGCCGTTGAGTCTTCTTCTTTATTCATTAATTTGATCATATGTTTGTGGAAGTAGTGAAATTGTTTTTAATTTTTTTTGAGTGGTGTTTATTTTTAAATGGTAATACTGAAAATGTATGTACAATTATAAATATTAGATCTTTTGTACTAAGAAAAAATATCGAATTTACCAACGCTGGAGGTGTCCTTAGATAAATCGTCAAATTCGTCTAGGCTTATAACAGATAATTGCTATACCCTAGAAATTTGACCGTTGGCTAAGTTTAGGCATCAGTCACGAAAGCAGAGTACGTGGGTTCAAATCACACGTCCGGCGTTCGTAAACTCGTTATTCTTTGGTATGTGACATCTAATATTTATAATTTGATCATATCACTACCTACTATTGTGATCACCACTTACTTTGGAGTAGACTACTCTGACTACGTAACTCTTGAGGGATTATCTTTGATCACAGTAGATGTGCTACATCTCTGATGCATTTCTCAATTCATACGCAAGCATCAGGGAAGTAATATGTCGATCGCGGGTTGAGACTCCTTTAATAAGTAATCGTTTATGGCTTCTCAGTATACCGATGTCCTGTAAGCATCAAACGGCTTCTGTCCGAGTCTATTTTTCTTTTAGACTTCACACACAATTAACAAAAGAGCGATTTTCAATAGACCCTAGTATCTCCACCACAGATGTCATATATACCATAGATCAAGCAAACGTCAACTTACTGAACGACGACACTTAGCGACAACGATACTTAGCGTGTCAAATGAACTCAGTGAAATCTACTGAGTTGTCCGTCTTTAATCGCAGCTTGCAGCTTTCGGGCGTCAAATTTTGTAAGTTGAAGTGAACAAAAATATGAATAATGCCTCCCTATAAAGTAATATTAATTGCAACAACACAAAAATATGAATACTTAAGGGCCTGAGACATATTTAAAATCATAGGGAAGTAACAACTTCAGTACAAAATCTGACACGCTCGGTCGCTATACAAATGAATGAACTTGTTTCTTCTGTCCAAATCTAATTCTGTGATCTCCACCAATTTTACCTTAACCAATCAGATTTCGAAATGTCGTTCTAATATAGAAACATTTTTTTTCAGAGCGTCACGGAGTCCGCGGCAACCCTGAGATCCAGTGCCTCTTCAACATGTCCATGGCGGCGATGAGGCACGAGATAGAGACCAACCACGCGCCACTCAAGGGTGACGTCACCGTGCTTGATACGCTGCTCGCCAAGATCCCCACTTTCAGGTACCTGTTGTATAATTTTTAAATTCACTCTTTAGACTTATGTCCTTGCAGGGTTCATGTTCTTAACTTTCATGGTACTTTAAGGTCTTGTAAACAACATGATGAAATAATAGTACATTGTGCATCAAGGGAGGTAAGTACGGAATTACTAACTAGAGTGTTAGAAGCCCGACGCCTTTAGGTGGAGGGCTTTTATGACTCGAGTTAGTATTCCGCTTACCTACCGTGATGCATACAATGTTTTTCATCACACTTGCCGACAAAAAAATAAGTTTTGAGACATAATATTATTAAATGACGTACTGACATTTCTATTACTCCCTAAGGAATATCACTTTTCTATTACTCCCGCTACGCGCGCAAGCAATGGCACGCTTAGACAGCAAGTGTGATGAAAAGAATCTAATCTGCTGTATAGTGTCTTTTCTTACGATGACTGCTGATCAAACTCCAAAATTATGTTTTTGAACCCTGCCTACGAAGCTGAAGGTTCCGGGTTCGAATCCCGGCGAGGGCATTATTTGTGTATTTATTTGTCACAAATATTTGTGCCTTGGTCATGGCTGTCTATGTATTTAAGTATCTATATGTATCTATCTATTATATATATCGTCGCCTGGTACCCTCATCCTCATCACAAGCCTTAATTGAACTTACCGTGGGACTGGGTCGATTTGTGTAAGATGTCCCAAGATATTTATTTATTTATTTACTTCATATGAATATTTACACAGTTGTGCTAGGACTGTTAATGTCGATATTGAACAAAAAACTATTCTATTCGAAAAGTTTATATCAAACAGTTAAGTTTATTCACTTAAATATTGAGTTAAGACGCAGAGATGAGACGTATTTACTTAATGTACCTATTTGTTGTTTACAGAGAACTGTCCCTCATGCACCTAGAAGCCCTCTGCCGCTTCAAGGCGGCACACCCCCACCATGTGTTCCCAGCGCTCTACAAAGAGCTCTTCTCTCTAGACAGCGTGCTCGACTACCACGTCTAAACGGGTACACGCCGTATAACCGTGTACCTCTTCGTGTAATCATGTACACATCGTGTATGCAACCGTGCAAACGGGTACACTGCGTATAATGGAACGTGTACGCGCGCCTTCTAATGTGTACACGTCGTGTGTAGTGTAACAAACGGGTACAGTTCGTATAATTGTGTACACGGATGTCGTGGATCGACGGATCTCCGCCCTTTGCCCTGCGATGACGTATTTTCTGTCAAATGACAGCTATCTAGCTCCGCTTGACTAAAGATACCTAAACGTTATTTGTTAACCTATTTATAATTGTATGTATGTACTTTGAGACTGTTATAATGATATTTACGTATAGGTACGTACGTACAATATTAATATTTAAATGTTTATTTAATTCTCAAATTTAATGTAGGGACTTGTAGGTATCTTTAGTTTTGCCCTGTACCGGAACTTGTATTTTTTATTTGTTATGTTTATGTTATACATAGCAAATTATATGTAGATACGAACACTGGTTTCGTTGCCTGTATAAAAGTACATAATAATACATTCCATTATATGTTTTATTGTGTATTTTGTATTATGGCGTGTCGTAATATAATTATCATAAAGTGTATCTAACTTGGATGAAGAAATAATAATTATTATTATAAAAATGTAATAATAGTAATAGAGTTTTTATTAAGAAATAAATAAAGGAGTTTAACGGTGTAGCGAGAAGTAGATCACACAACATTTTTTTAAAGGAACCCTTATTAATAGGTCTTTTTTAATTATTTTAACAGTTTTTTAAAGAGAAATGTAACTTGTTATTTATTTGAAATGATTATTATTATTGATGTTTTGTCTTCGATGTAGATCGTCGGTTATTTTGTAAAATAGGAATACATGATACTGCCCTTTTTTATAAGTTTACGTTCGCTTATTGAGACTTTCTGTACCTAATGTACCTTTTAATGGCCAAGGCCGAAAATTTAATTAAAAAACGACTGAAAAGTGAAGAAGAATCATTTATCGAATTAGATGAGTATCGTAAATGGGAACTGATCACATTGGACTTATATTGAAAAATGATTTATATTTTCGGCCTCGGCCAAAAACACGAGGTATGATAAGACGTTGTAATAATTCAAGAATAATAATGTAATTTAAAATAATAATAAGTTTGGATTGTAATGTATTATTACGCGGTGCATTGAACAAAATTACAGTCGAACATTTATTAATAATAAAACAAAACAATTTTTACGGACAAAATTAATTTTCGTATTAGCAGGCAATTTAAGTAGAATAAATTTGATCTCATTTTTTGCACTTTTCTTCGCTTTAGTGCCATGTCTGATTTGACTGCATAATAATAAAAATAATAATGCATAAATAATTAGTACAATCGCATGTCAAAAGTACATAATGAATGTAATACGTAACCTTTTTTATTTTATTTTTTAATTTTTATTTTTTTTGTTTGACCGGCGTACGTATTTTTTACAATTGCCTGCTATATCAATTAGATGTATTAATAATCATCAATTTTCTAACACTTACGCTAAGTTTTGTCGAATAGCCTTTACTATAGACTGGTTTATATTAATGTTAAAAAAGTATAAATCTTAACTCGTATTTTGTAAATAGCTATTAATCGTATATTATGTATTTTATATTAAATATTATAAGGTTCGATGGGTTATTTTTAATTTTACATTCTATTAAAAAAAAACAATTGTTCCACAGAGACGAGAGTCCTCAAGATCACGTGAAATACATTGTTTTTCCTTTCTATATATTATATATTTTTTGTTAAATAAAGCAATCTGTTATTGTCTATATATTTTTTGTTTTATTTTGCTTTGCGTTCCTTTTTCACATATATAACACATATTTTCTCCGATTAAGCTATAATAAGGTTAATCATAAATAAATAGTGAGAAAATAATATATTAATAAAATATACGGGTGGTTCAAAGTTTTATTTTATAATACATACATTAGTGGATATATATTTTTTATTTCGATTATAATGGTACATCAAACAATAATATCACTGTTGAGGCTTTGCATAAAATAAGATATATTTCCATGTTTCAAATACATTTCATAATAATACACAATTAATTTAGGCATAAACTAGGCGCACATAGTCTGTTCATGTCATGTTTTAGCTTTCGAGTTAGAACATTAATTTTAAATGTCGATTAATTATAAAAAATAACGTTTTTAGAACACTAAGACTGAAAAAATTGGCTGAAATTTCGCGCATGCCTAATCACGAAATCCGAATCACGTCAAATGAAATTATTGAATGGGTGTTTGGTAATAAAATATTAAAAAACAAGTACAAAAAAAATGTACTTTAATTTGTAAGCGTTTTATGCTAGGCCATTCCTTTTTCGTCAAATTATTTGAAATCTAATTTTTTACAATTGACTCGAACATTTTTTTTGTAATTATTTAATAATGTTTTGTCTCATTTCATGTTTTAATATTTGTTACATATTTTTTTATAATGTAGCGTTCTAATAATAAATAAGTAATTATTTATTAATCTAATTGAGTCGAGTGTACCGTCTACTGATTTATGTGCGTGCCCATTGAGGGTCCACGTTGGAATTTTGAGCTTTTGAATGTGTCAGTCTTTACTAAAGTTCTCAAACATTTGTAAATTGAATATCTAATTTGTAAAAGTCAGCACTCAAAAGTTACATTCGGTTAAAGGTGGACCCTCAGTCGTGACTGTCAGGTATCCATATCTAATAATCCACTTCAAATTTACAACTGCTATAAATGACTACTTTTAGTAAAAGATTTGTAAAACTAATTTCATTCATTGTGACTCCTTTCTGCTAACTCAATAAGAAAAAAAAGCATGCAAAATGTGGTCCCTCAATTGATCGCGATAAGTTGGCATTAAGACAGAACAAAAGTATTATTTGAAATAAAGGTGTGACTGAGAGTTAGTAAAAGTACTTGAATCATTGTCAGTTTTACAAATCTTTTACTAAAAGTAGTCATTTATAGCAGTTGTAAATTTGAAGTGGATTATTAAATATGGATACCTGACAGTCACGACTGAGGGTCCACCTTTAACCGAATGTAACTTTTGAGTGCCGACTTTTACAAATTTGAGGTTCAATTTACAAATGTTTGAGAACTTTTACTAAAGACTGACACATTCAAAAGCTCAAAATTCCAACGTGGACCCTCAATGGGCACGCACATTACTGATTTTAAATAATTAAAAAGTTTTTACTTGTTTTTTACTGTATAAATATTATTTAGCATTATTTAAAAAAATATCTACAAGATAATGCTGATTGAAAAAAAAAAGTTTTTTTTTAATTAATTATCTTGGATGAAATTGGAATAAAGGCCAGAAAAAGAAAGAAAGTACTTTAAAGCAGTTCTCTCTGTTCTTATACCGAATTAACTTTTCCGAAACGTCCTTCTTCTTGTTTTTTTTTTTCTAATCTTTGCGATTGGTGCAACTTGGATTATAGCGAGATGGATGACTTCTCTCTTTCGCACATATAGGAGGGATGTTAGTGCGATAGTGATAGATATAGGGTAAACGTTTTAATTGCTGGGTAGTTTTTAGTAGATATTTCTAAAACTTTTGTACTATGTTTTGCTAAATTTTCACTAAAACTATATATAGATTTGGACACATGGATAGTTTTAGAGTATTGGCAAAAAACGAGTGGTCAAGGAATTCTGGTTGGTTGAGTGTGTGTATCGATTTTGTTTTTTTAAGTTTTGGTGTCAATTTTTTTAAAAGAGATTTTCTATTTTATACTTAAAGGTACCTTCGGCGTAACGGGTATCGAGGTAATAAAGTTTTGTACCTTGTTTTCTAAAAGATGATTTATATTATCAAAATATTGATTTGTTGACGGAGTATTAAGTATTTTTACACATTACCTGAACATATTAAAGAGAAACAAATATAAAAAGCATATATCTATGTAAAAATCAGAATATATAAAAAAACATATTTTGCAAGTCGATGTTGACAGGAAAGTGACTTGAGTATTATCTTGCCATATTTCTTCATGAGGCTGTCAAATGTCAGTTTTCTGTCAATTTTGACCAAAGCTTTGTTGATTTATAACTCAATACAAAACAATTGTACCTAAAAAGTAGAAAAATGGAGTTTGAGAACCAATAGTGAATAAATGTTAAATTGTTTTTATTATTCTCGAATCACTTGCAAGACGAGCGTTTTATTTATTCTACCTATTAACTCCCCCCCTCTCTTTACATCCCATTACCCCCCCCACCTATACCCTCATATCCCAATTACATATTTTAATATTTCTTATTAACCTTAAAATAAAACTTCATATAATAATTATTATTATATGTCTCCAATAATAGTTTTGTTAAGCATATGTAACAACATTTTGCAGTTTGATGCACTTACGAGTATGTACCTACAAGTTGTTTTACAAGAATAAATAAAAACGTATTCAGAAAGGTTATTAATAAAACAACATTTACTATAAGCAATATTTAATAAAAATACAGTAAGCGTACAGCGTACCCTATCCCTCGTAAACAACAATAAACGGAGATAAAAATACATAAATAGCAAAGACGAAAACGTCTGATAACACAAATACCCGAAAAAAGTTGTGAGAACACAATAAAAAAACTACCTAATAACTTCTTGATGTTCAATAGTAAGTTTATTTTTGATATAAATCGGAAAACTTCCTGGAATCCTGTTTTTTACATACCGTATTTTGTTACGATAAACATAGTAAGATAGTAAATATATACGAAAATCATCTAGGAACGGAACAGTATCAAATTGAATAAACACCCACAAACTATGTCTATACTATAAATATATACATATTCATATTCATCAGTAGAATCCTAAAAAAATAAACAAATATGGTAGATATCCATTATCCATAGCATTTTACGTCTTTGACACATATCGTGAAACACGTTCGCAGATATATTTTTACGTTAATACTAATATTGCTCTATAAAAGTGTATGATTATGGAATATTGCATGTTTAGGTTTGTTTAATTTTTTCGTTTTCTACTGACAATTTAAAAAAACTTTTACCGATTTTTTTTAGTTTTTTCCTTTTTCGTTTTCTCCTTACCCCAGACTAAATAGGAAATCGTCCACTGGATGCGATAGAAGATTAATAGAAGTACGAAAATTATCAGCATTGAAAGAGGGAAGTAAATTGTTCCATACAGCTTCTTGAAGATTGGGTATAACCATATACTCCTCTCGATGTACGTGTAAACAAATCTGAAATGGAAAATAAGTATTTATGTTTACGAGTCTACTGCGTCATCATTTTTTAATTTTGAAAAATAGATTACGGATTTTGAAGAATAGATCGTTCGGGAAGCTACGACACATATTTTCGTCCAATATTCCGCAGTGTTTGAAGACGAAAGTCTTTGATCAGTGTGTGTTGCCAGTGATGACATACGGTACTGAAACGTGGCCGCTTACAATGGGCCTCATAAGAAGGCTCAAAGTCACCCAAAGGGCAATGGAGAGGGCTATGCTAGGAGTCTCAGCAGAACCAAAGTAACCGAAATAGCTCTCCGAATCGCTAAACTGAAGTAGGCACGTGTAGGCATTTTTTTTTCTACATTTTATCTACCGCTTTGTCGGCTTGATTAATAGGTATGTATACCAGTACAAAATTGCAAATTCTTAGTACAGTCAAGTGCAAAAATAAGTATCGAAAGAATCCGCTCATAAATATGTTACGACGTTCTTATTACACAGAATTAGAGTGCACTGGGACATATTTTTGAACATTTTTGTGTAGATCTTATTTTGTCTTTGACTGTACTAACAGCCACTGAGCTGCATTTACCTCCTTATGCGTTCATACTCATAGGTAATAAGAGGCCTAGAGGCCTATGTCCAGCAGTGGACTGAGATGGGCTGATCGTACCCTCGGCCCAATTAATAAACCTAAATAAAAACTCTTTTCATACTTACACTCCCAAATAAACCAGCATATAAGCAATCAAATACCCAACGTTCTTCACATGGGACTTGGGTTCGAATCTCGGCTGCAGCACTATCTCCCACAGGACCGTGGGTACAATAGCCGTGTGCATGATATGGTTGGACGTAGGTGTGAGAACTTTATCGATGAAATCCGGGAATATGAGGCTTCGGTCGTATAGGAACAAGGTCCAGAATACTGTGAAGACTAGCTGGAATAAAAAAAAAATGTGTTAGACCCAACAACCGGTGTAATATTTTTCGCCTAATTTTTACTTCCCTACCAATTTACGGTAAATGATTCTGCCATACTAACATTTACCTACCAAATTATTATTTGCCGACTTTCATTTGGCCGAATTTTCATTTAAGCAAATCATCATTATCAGCCTATGTTAGTCCACTGCTGGACGTAGGCCTCTCCTATTAACTATGCGTATACGCATTAGGAGGTAAATGCCCATAATCGCCACGCTGGGCAAGCGGGTTGGCGATCGCAGTAATGTGTACACTATGATGACGCTGCTGCCCATCATCAATCTTGTAGAATGGCCAGTGATACTTCAATCCCTTAGGCGACTCTTACGACACCCGCAGGAGGAGTTGGGGTGGTGACAAATTATGTATTCTTACTGCCGTCACCACACGGCACCTACGTGACCCTACGTGCGTGCGACGGCGGCTATTTAACCCTCAAATGCATGATTTTTTCTTTTTATTCCAAAAACAAAATGTACATACCTAATAGCGTCCTAAGCACGAGAAAAATAGAAAAAAAAACTGTATACCTACATATTTTGGGTGGAATTTGTACCACTAATCAAAATTTCGATACATCCTACATTATCCATTTTTTGCAAAATCGTGCATGATAAAACATGCAAATATTATTTACTTTTAAATTGAAAAGTATATTAAATTCAGTAATTGTAAAATCGTTATGGTATGAATTGCAAAATTCCAATAAAAAAATAATTTCTTACATAGTTAAAAACCGCTAAACGTACGCAACGAAAACAAATTTCCGCCATCTTGGACATAAACACATGTACGTTTTTTTAATACAGTTACGCCAACGAATCAGTAATAAGTTTGAAAGTTCATTAAATTTCCTTGCAAAATTAACCTTAAGAACATAATATACATATCTAGTTTTGAAACACCAACTACGTTTTGGTTATGTACGATACATCGTACACCATGCATTTAAGGGTTAAGCAAATAGGTTAGGTTAAAGGTCTAAACCCACTAGACCGAACCATACCATGACCTTAGCATGAACTTATCAGATAATAAGTAAACGACTAAAACTTACCCAAGTAGCAGGCCACAGTAAAGCCGCGAACATAGTATCTCTACATCCCTTTAATCGTTTAGGGAGTGTATAGTTCTTTATGCTGCTGTTCCTTATTAGTAGGATTTCACAGCTCAGTCCGATCACGGCGTATAATATGTGAAGAAACTGAAAAAAAAAACTTTTTTATGATACGACATTTTATTTTGCTGGTAGGACCTCATGCAGGGTCCGCCTGGATAGCTACCACCGTCTTACCCGTTAACCTGCCGCTAAATAGCAGTGTTTGCACTGCTGTGTTTCGGTTTGGGGGTAACATAGCCGGTGTAATTACTGGCATAGATAGAGGCAATCCAAAGTCCTCAGGGAAGGCAGCGCATAGGCGATTTTTTGTTCACTATGTCCATGGGCCTCAGCTCCTGCTTTCCATCAGGTGGGCTGAGAGCTCAGTTGTCTACAATCGTCACATAAAAAAAATACGCCACAAGTAGTGACAGTCAAAGTTAAACTATTCTTTATTCAAGTAAGTCTAATAATAATTTTTGAATCGTCTAACACAACAACAAGGAAAAAAACATATCGGTTCTATCCCTACACCACTGACCTGAGAAGAACTAGTAAGAAAATCAGCGGGACTTATTTTTTCAAAACAGTATACTAATAAACATATAAGTACCTATTAGTTATATACGTACTTTGTCAGCCTCCGTAGCTTAGTTGGTAGTGACCCTGCCTACGAAGCTGGAGGTTCTGGGTTTGAATCCCGGCGAGGACATTGAGTATTTATTTTTTATTTATCATAAATATTTGTTTCTTGGTTGTGACTGTCCATGTATTTATGTATCTAAATACAAGGTGGAATTCGACGAGGGACCTTTACGGAAATGGGAGATAGTTAAGGCTATACCGAGCAACTTTTACTATGGGACCAACCCCGAAATCGTATTAAAACAAAAACTTATCCATACAAAAAGGTACGGCATGTGTACACACAATTTATGAAAAAATTTTTTTTTACGATTTCGGGGTTGGTCCCATAGTAAAAGTTGCTCAGTATAGGCTTAACTATCTCCCATTTCCGTAAAGGTCCCTCGTCGAATTCCACCTTGTATATGCAACACTAAATGTTATCTTAGTTTACTATTTCACCGCCCGACGTGTACTGTCTAGTTTGGTCGCGGGTACTCCATGATGAGGATCCTCTAAATGGATTGAAACATGTCGAGCAATTATAGACTTAAACTACATGAGTAACCCCGTTTGTTAAATATTTAATAATATGTTTGAGTCTCACCTTAATCATAATTTTAATTCTATCTATGTGTATCTATTATATATGTCGTCCATTGGTACTCAACTCACATCACAAGCCTTAATTGAGTTTATCGTGGGACTAGGTCCCGAAAGTGCCGAAATAATAATACTTTAGTAATAGGTTGCCCAGCAGATAATCATATAATTTTACGATTAGGCCCCTAAGCCATGACAAATGCCAATACGCTATTACCTATATCACAATTATGGTTAAAATACTCACAAAAGTCCAACAAGTAAAATATCTCCGTCTCGTTTCCCCAAACAGCCTCACTCTCTTATCTTCTAGCACATCTTCCGTCAAATGCATGCCGACGTACACTAAGTTTCCTATATGCATGGTTAGAGTTGTCACGTAACCAAGTATACGGAGGTAGCTTAGTTTCGACATTCTGAAAGATATATATTTTTTTAATCAGAAAAAAAAATCATCATTATATCAGCTGAAAGTCCACTGCTGAACATAGGCCTCCCTCAAAGATGGCCACAATGACCGGTTCCGTATTGTCTGCATTTTAGAGCATAAAGTAATAAACTACAAAAAATAATTAAATATCCGATTTTAATGTCAAAATGGCATCCGGTTAGATATTTACATGTTTGTTTTGGTTTTATTTCTGACGCAATCAAACAAAACAAAACTTGTTTAACATTCTTGTGCAACATTCTTTCCACTTTACGTAGATACATAAATGTTTAAACTTCATCATATACATTATTTTATTCTACAAAACAATTATGGAATGTCTAGAATTTTTTGTCAGTAAAGTAAATTCAAATATGTATATAACAAATGCTTAAATATATGGAAAACAACCATAACCAAGTCAAAAATATTTGTGATAAACATAAACAAATAACCACGCCGGTATTCGAACCCGGAACCTCCAGCCTCGCAGACAGGATCACCACTTGATTGTCTGTGCTAAGGAGGCCCTCTAAATGACTAAATTATACAAATTACTATTAAAATATTACATTTGTCTTTACATCACACTGTCATCTAAATATCGAAAGATAAAGTCCTGACACTCCTGACCAGCACGGCGAGCACATCATGGGCGCGGGACGACAAAAACTGCGACATAGAGTTTTCTCGAGCTATGTCACGAATTGGTAGCACAACATGCGCGCGAGATAACGCTGACTCGCGATGATCTATCAAAGCGACATAATTATTTCGCTTGAAAGTCCCACGCGAGATATCCTCAAAATTCGTAGCACAAGTGTACCTTGAGCGATAAAATACATTGCGTTTTAATGTCAAAATGCGACAAATTGTCTTCGAGGTATGAAGGTGGCGAGAAAGTCGAGAAACATATAAAGTTCGTTACGGATTGCAATTTTAGGCTTTCAGTCGAATTATTATTGTAGCTATGAGCTATGTATTGGTAGTTATGAATAATCTGTTTTAGTACATGCGTTGTAAGGCATTATTTAATGTTTTAATATTAACAAACTTTGTTTCATTATCGACCCTACCGTCGAGTAAGTAGTTGATACCGTAAGGTCTGAAGACCCATGTGGTTCAATAGAGAATCAAATGCTAGTAATAGTTTTAAAAGTAGCGGTTGTAAAGAAGAAGTATTAACATACCTACCAATGCTAATAGCTATTAGCTAAGTATCTAAGGGCAAGATGCATAATAGTATTAATTGTGATAGCGATGTTCTGTGTAGTATGCCGTACAATTACAAAGCTATATTTTACAAGTACAATATAATTAAGAAAAGTGGCATTTTTACACATAATCTATATAGGAAAAGGTAGATCAGCCTCTATTAGTTCACGGCTGCATGGGCAATGTCCTTTCCTTAGCCTATGCGCATAGCCGCATTAGGAGGTTAATACCCATAATCGGGAGTAGTGTGTCCACTATGATGATGCTGCTGCCCATCGTAGTGGACACACTACTCACACTACTACCCATTGATAAATAAATAGTCAATGACACTTCAATCCTTTAACAGATTCTTACGACACCAACGGGAAGAGTTGGGGTGGTGACAAATGTAATCTTATTACCGTCTCCACACGGCTAATAACGCGTATTTTAAATAAATAAAAATATATACAATAAATAATCGAGTATGTATTTATTACAAAAAATGTATTTATTATAATAACATGTATTAAATACTCAATGTAACAAATATTTGTATCGTAAAGAACAGTTGAGCCAAACAAGTTTACAATCACAAATATATTAATAATTTAATTAGGTAATAAACGCCTGTAATTTCTGCTCTATTGTAGACGATCGTCTGAATTGAATGGGCACTTTTATACTTTGCCGCGGAAGTTCGCGTCCACGGCGTTATATTTCTTCCACTATGTGAAATGTGATTTACTAACATAAATTGTAACAACATGAAACCTCATACATATAGTGAAAAAATATCATACACCCGTGGGCTCTAACTTCAACGATTTGCTTTAAAACCACCCAACCAAACGCAGGCTGCGCCACGAGCTCGGGCGCCAAGCGTACTCTTGTTGTTCACGACGAGCTGCAGAGCGCGACCCAGCAGCCGCCTTCATGGCTGTTGTGGAATGTGGAATCCGATTTGCTGATTGACCTTTTTCTTCAGTTTGCGCCATATCTTTAAACAGTATGAATAATTGATAAATACCATGCTTTATTGACAGCTCCGCAAAAATATCCTGCAGATCTAATAAATAATCGTAGTATGATTTTTACTATACATAATACGGTCCATTCATCCTTACTTGTCTTATCTAGTAAACAACTTTCTAACCTAAAAGTACACGTCTTATGTTGTAAATTGCTGTTTCCAAGATTAAAAATTAAGCAATTTTCTAATCACTACGAACGGACTGCAGAAATACGAACTCAGGTATTTTGGTATAGCCAAATATATGGCAGTTAACAACAGAAAACGTGTACTTTTAGGTTAGAAAGTTGTTTACTAGATAAGACAACTAAGGATGAATGGACCTATCAGACTCGATGTATGTAACTTAAGGTGTTACTTTTCTTGACCATACTTGACCTTTATAATTAAGTTGGTATAGTATATATGCAGGATATCCGATATATCAACTACTTTTAGGTCATAGGTATATTGTTTTGGAACCTGGAGGATGGATTAAGGAGGCGGGTATCGGGAACGAAAACGAAACCCTCATATTTCCATCATAAACTTAAATGATTTGTACAAGCTTTCATCGAAATACCTGCTGGTAATTCGAATATTTTTTTTTTTGAGTTTGACCCAATACTAGGTACTTCATCTTTTCCGGATCCACATTCTCCCTCTGGAACTATGGGTTTAGTTCAACGACATCTTGCTTTGTATTATTATTGGGCTCCGATGACTGAAATATAATTCATAACATAATTTTTTATTAAAGAACTATGAACATGAATTTCGAAAAGTATACGGTTTAAATGTAAATAATCGTAACTAACATCCACAGTACCTAAGTAACGTATAAAGAGTATAAAAGCCTATAATTAACTTAAATTTTACGTTCATGAGCCATTTAAAATATCGTCACCAAACACAATCTACAAATGTCATGTGACAGATTATTATTATGACACTTTGACATTTTCATATTAAAATGTCCTATCTCTTTAATCTTTATACTACGTGAATGAGACAAAGTTATCGTGACTAGAGATGTTTCATTTTTAAAGCTTGCTGTTCACTCATAATTCAATATTATTTATACCGATTCAGTGTTGCTAGGAAAGAAAAGTTAGTCCCACACATAATTGGCAACACTTGTTATGTCGCCCGCGGGATGACTCTTTCGCATGGAACTAATTTCTCGAGCTGTTAACTTGTGCTACCAAAATCGAGAAAATGACGGCTAAAAATTTAAATTGGACAGCCGCGACATGGGTTTGTCGCAGCGCGAGCTATCTCGCGCTCAATGATGTGCTTGCCGGGCAGGGTCGCGTTTTATAAAGTTACAATTTACAATTTCGCTGTTTGCCTCTCTAACGCACGCACATATTGGCTAGAAAGAGAGGCAAACAGCGGAATTGTAAATTGTAACTTTATAAAACACGACCCAGATATATCAGTATCGATTAAAAATACTCGTACCGGATATTCTATTTTATCAAAGACAAATTAGTCAAATGACAATTTATTATTTTAAAGTCTTTTATCACTGGACTGCACATGCATTTATCTGTATACAGATAATAATAAAATAACCTTACCTTTATTTGATTTTAAAAACACTAAATAACATGTCCACACTACAACACTGGCCACTCGTCACTGGCAAGTTAACGGAACTTGTTTCCATTTTCAAAAGAACTCTCACCTAGTTTGAACATTTCTTCCACTAATTACTATGATGCGTTCACGCCACCTGACTCCGTCACAAGCACGCATAAACGTTATTTAGATTGCGCGGTAATATCAGTGTGAGTTATACAAATGTCGCGTTAAGCGCGCAATGTAAATCGATTTTGAATTACACTCGCAATGATTCTCGAAGCAAGAGAGGGATGGTAGGTCAAATTATACCAGCCTATTTATTTCTAAAATAGCTTAAGTCTCGAATAATTTATTAGAATTTGACTTTAAATTTGAATTCGTAAGGTGCATTTTTGAATGTACAGTTTGAAATTATTGAGTAGGGCTCACCGATTTTCAATGATAACGGTAAAAGTTTGATATTTCGAAAAAATACGTTTTTAAACGAAAGTGTTAGCAGTTACGTCGTTTTAAAATTGAGGTTGATAGTAAGTTCGATTTATTTCGAAGTTTGGGCAGTAAATAAGCATTTGTATGGTGTCAGATTTTCATGTTTAAAATTTGTTCACAAAAGGAACGCACGTGAGTTATATTGGGTGTCTTTCTGCCAGATGCCTTTAGTTTCCGCACATTCTCCGAATGAAGTTAATATGAAGTGTATCATGGTATGTTACATCATGCAGGCTTTTATTTAAACCAAGCAATGAGAAGCAGATTATATACAAAACCTAAGTAATTAAATTGGTACATATATTAAAAAAGAAAACTGAACTTTCAAATTTATTTATTTATAATAATTGAGACGGTCACACATTTGTCCCGGAAGAAATAATGAGCTCATAATAACAATAATGAAATTAGGTTTTCATACAGACTGTAAAAAAATTGTGATCTGTTTCAACAACATGGTATGTTTTTGTTCAAGGTACAATATTTAGAGGCGTGCAAAGTTCCAAATATGTTTATACACGACCTTACTACTAAAAAGTCATGTACATACAATGTGCTCATGAGGAAAGGAAAAAATTCAAAAGCGGATTTCTGACCAAATTTGAAGTTAAAAATGACATACGAAGTTTTCTGGATTCAGTCTATTTTAAGAGAAAATTAGATTGTTTCTTAAAGCCGTTTTAGACCGTTACGCTATGATAAACGCATTTTACGAAACGATTTTGTCACCATATTGTTTTAGTCTTGTCACACTTAATTGTCAGACATCAAATGAACAAAAAATCTTTAATTACCTAGCTTAAAGGTGCATTTTTGCGATAGTTTCATTAATAAAATCCTTTTTGTGTGTATTAAGGCACTCAAAACATAAAAAAAAAAAACTTTTTTTTTTGCAGGATTGACCAAAAGTTATATTACATTTTTTGCTTCTTTTAGTCTCAGGAATATGCTGTTAGAATTTTTCCCTTTCCTCCTACATATTTTTTGTACATACTTTACACGCATCTATAGTTTTACTTTGTCTTGGCTTACATTTTAAGAGCCTACGCTAGAGCTGTCGCGGATTACCCGGAACGGACGCTCGTCTAACAAGAAATTGTATGAACGGCGCTAACTGCTGCGGGCGCGACGGATTTTATTTAATACTGTGTCCCGCAGTAACTAAGCTAATAAGTAACTGTGTCCTACAGTAAGTAAGCTCTTAAGCCTGCGTTTCCACCAGAGATGTGCGAGGATGTGTTTCCAAATTTCCATACAAATGACACCTCGCACGAGTCATTAATAGGTATCATTTGTATGGAAACACATCGTCGCACATCTCTGGTGGAAATGCAGCCTAACGGCGGGGGTAAGTTTAGGACATAATACATACATTTAGATAACTTTTACTTAAAATTAGAGTAACAAAACTATCCATACAAAATAATTCGGCCCGCTATGTGTGAGCAAAACACTCAAATTAAATGCTCGTTGACAGCTAATTTTAAAAGCAGATGACATAACTGCCATATTAAAATCGCTCAGTACATAGATCAAAACAGTATCTATTAACTCAAAATATTTTCTTTTAGTTAATGCTATATTTGAGATCTACGAACTTTGTAACTGCCATATTAATATTAACAAATCGCACACATAGATCAAAACAGTACCTATTAACTCAAAATATATATTTTTTAATTAATACTATATTTCACGAATATACCCTTAGCTAAAAATAGACAAATTTTGAGTTAATACAGTTTTGATCTATGTGTGCGAAATGTTCGTACATTGCTGCTCCGAAAATCTTCGTCGGTCGGTATAGACTTACGAACTATACGGGCGAAGCTCTTAACCCTGTATAAAAAACTAAGTGCCACAAAATGGTCTCCAATTCAGCATATTGATGGGCTGTAATCACAGTCCAGCGCTGGTCTTCGCTCGGAGCTATTAGCGAGGTCACGGTTGGTAATATAAATTTACTAATTATAAATATTAAATGTCATATACCAAAGAAAAACGACCAAGATCACCAACGTCCGAGGTGGGAATCGAACCCACGTGCTCAGCTTTCGCGGCTTATGCCTGCACCGCTCGGCCAATCACAAAAAATTCAAATAAATATATTTAGTTCAAAAATAATTTGATTTGAGTTTTCCTACGAACAAATAAAACATGGAAACCACACGCCATACTAAAATGCCTTTCAAAAACAGTCCTGAATTTTAATTGACAAGTGCATCCTCCCTCTTCAATGCATCACGGTAATGAATTTCAATAACTATCAGCCTATAAAAACTAAATCGCTATTTAAAAAATAGTTGTGATTAGTCCAACAAAGTTTTGATTGGCTAAGTATATTCTATAAATATTTGTTAAAGATGTTGCGTCGAAATATGCGCGGTGTCACGAAAAGCGCTATGTCCTGCCCATGTCCTGCCCATCTTGGCACAATTGAACAATTGGTTTTGGGGGCATTTTTGAGCTGGCGTTAGACGTCCATGTTATATATGGTCGCAGCGCACGCCATATTAAAATGCCTTTCAAAAACGGTCCTGAATTTTAATTGAGAAGTATCATTCACCCCCTCTTCAATGCATCACGGCAATGAATTTCAATATCAGCCTATAAAAACTTACATCGCCATTTAAAATTTTAAACATATTTGTGATTCTAAGTTTCTAATTTTTGATTGGCTATATTCTATAAATATTTGTCAAAGATGTTGCGCCGAAATATGCGCGGTGTTAAGAAAACCGCCATGTACTGCCCATCTTGGCACAATTGAACAGTAGTTTCTGGGGGGGCATTTTTGAGTAGGCGTTAGACGTCCATCGTCCATGTTATATATGGTCGCAGGAGTTTTCACAATAACTTCAATAAGTTTACTAATCTTAACGTTAGTTCTTAGTCTTAGCGTTGCATTGCTTATTATTACAAGATACTCTAGTTACAGATTAAAAAAACTATCAATTTTCCTCTTAACTTCATCATCATCATCATCTTTTATTGAAATTAGGAAATCAGTGAATAAACTTAGCGCTCGATCGGACGGTGCGGCAGATGTACATACATCAAATAATATAACTAATAAATTTTTAAAATGATAAAGACATTGCTCAATGTTATACAGGGTGTCAATTGTTAGGAGATAAATATATTTGAAGCTGCTGGAAAGTGCACCGTCGTTGAAATCCAGGAATATGACGCTTATGTAGTATATGACTAGAGACCACATTGCTATGTAGACGAGCTGTAATCAAAATAAAAAAAATATAACTATTCATTGCATAAAAAAACTTATAATTAATTACACAGTAGGGGAATACGCAATGAAAAGGACGCGTTATGGAACGGACATTATTTGATCTCTTTAAAAAATCTGAACTAACATATTCTTTTTTTCGGTCATTGGCAACACTGACGACCATAGATAATGTACCATATGGTATGGAGCTGTGTTTCCTCATACGTATAAGTTGGGACCCTTTAAACGAAGCGTTAAGAAGCATCTAGCGGGCCAGCAAAGCGGTAGCAAGTAGCAACTGACAGGTTACTGCTTGTCTCTTGTTCGTTGCCGCCGCGATTTGGGCTTTACTTTTCACTTACTATCAGGTGGAGTGGAGCCACTTTGTTGTGCCATAAAAAAAAGAGCTCATCTTGAGACTAGGCCGATTTGTGTATGATAAGATTTGTGTATGATATTTATTTATTTAATAAAAAAAACTTACCACGCCAAAGAACCACATCAACTCCACAAATACATCAATTTCACATGTCGTTAATTTGTATATCCACCATCTGTATCTCCAAACCTGCTTCTTATATCTCCAT
>JALPQI010014812.1:0-25392 GCA_025490895.1 Thaumatotibia leucotreta
GTTAAATGTGACACAAAGTGCAACGTATGTTCTTCCTTCGCTTTGACAAATACGGATGTATGTAATAATAAATGATCAGCCCTTGAAATCCAGCTCTGCCCAAGTGTTACATTATTTACATGTTCAGTCTATTCTGAGTCGACGTTCTGTTCACTGGCTCCGTTAATATGTCGACGAGTTTGATCCTTATGCCTTGGACATACGTATAGAAGTGTATACGTGTTTCAGACGTGGCTACGAGAGTATGTTGCATAAATGATGGCAAGCGACCTCTAAGGATGGAATGGTCGTATTGGTAGTATGTCGCATTCTCAACGATTCAGCTAAAAGAATATGTTGGAGATGGGTTTTTACGCCATCCATCGCATTAATTAGAGTAATTTATAATTTCGAAAAGCTAGATGAATAATGGAATTTTTGACAAATAGAGCGAACTAGGGTATTACGTGAAAGTTATACCTGAGTAGGTTGGTAAGCAGTTCCGCTTCGACGTCACAGATTTGATTAATTTCTTATATGTAGAAAGAAAACAAAGGATGCAATCATCATCATTTTTCCAAGATCCCGTCATCACGTTTTGTTTTGAAGGCGGTTAAAAAAAGAATTACCTACCTACTGAAATTGGTTGGCAATATATTGAGTTATTCGTCCATTTGTTATTGCACATGCTTAATGCAAATTTATGACTTGTGTGGTTTTCTCATGGATACCATTGTCAGAACTGGACCAAATTAAAATGAAACCAATCGGTGAGTATCAGCTTTCAAATAAAAAAAGAACCATCAAAATCGGTTCACCCAGTCGAAAGTTCTGAGGTAACAAACATAAAAAAACACTCAGTCCAATTGACAACCTCCTTTTTAAACGGTTTTTATTAACTTCACCGCGTATCAACTGTCGTCGATGCTTCAAATCTTGTGATCGATTTTTCGACCACTTCTACTGCACCGAAATCAATAAAATTTGGAACTCTTATCAAGTCCCCATGACAATGCAATATTATAATATTTGTATCCTTGTATCCTCAAAGCCTGATGCTGCAGACGTACTGCTTACCTTAACCGAGAGTGTTAGACACGTGAAAATGAAAGTATAGCATGTTTGGCATTATCAAATACTAACAGCATGATCTTGACTTCCAACTCCTCACTCCTGATGCTGCAGTACTGCCTACAATAACCGCAAGGTTTATCTTTTATCGATATCTTGATTTTAAAGAAGTTCTGTAGATATTAAGTAGAAACATGCGAATTTAATACTAACATCCAACTCTTCAAATCCGATACTCCAGTGTTACTGCCTGCCACAACCGCTAGGTTTAGCGATATGTAGATTTTGCAGTACTGCTTTAGATATTTGGTAGAAACATACGGATTTAATTATCATCATCATCATATCAGCTGAAAGACGTTCACTGGTGAATATAGGCCCCCCCAAAGATTGCCACAAGGATCGGCCCTGTGCCACCCGCATCCAGCGACCTTCATCAGGTCACGAGTCCACCTTGTGGAAGGCCTACCCAAGCTGCGCCTTCCGGTACATGACCGCCACTCGAGAACCTTACCGCCCTAACGGCCATCGGTTCCACGCAATCCACGCGCGACGAGCCCCGCCCACTTCAGTTTAGCGATTCGAAGAGCTATATCGGTTATTTTGGTTCTGCTGTCTCATTTGTAATCCGATCTCGCAGAGAGACTCCTAGCAGAGGCCTCTCCATTGCCCTTTGGGTGACTTTGAGCCTTCTTATGAGGCCCATTGTAAGCGACCACGGTTTAGTACCGTATGTCATTGCTGCGGCCCTCCGGCTGATAGACTCATAGGGTGACAGCGTGAGTGATTCGCGTAGGGCAAGCCGTCGCGCCTGCGTCCCTCCAGCCGATAGACTGACAGCGTGAGTGGATCGCGTAGGGCGAGCCGTCGCGCTTGCGGCCCTCCAGCTAATAGAATGACAGCGTGAGTGGTTCGCGTAGGACGAGCCGTCGGGCCTGCGGCCCTCCAGCTGATAAAGTGACAGCGTGAGTGAATCGCGTAGGGCGAGCCGTCGGGCCTGCGCCCCTCCGGCTGATAGACTCACAGCGTAAGTGAATCGCGTTGGGCGAGCCGTCGGGCCTGCGGCCCTCCATCTGATAGAGTGACAGCGTGAGTGGATCATAAAGGGAGAGCCATCGGGCCTGCGGCCCTCCAGCTGATAGAGTGACAGCGTGAGTGGTTCGCGTAGGGCGATCCGTCGGGTCTACGGCCCTCCAGCTGATAGAGTGACAGCGTGAGTGGATCGTATAGGGAGAGCCGTCGTGCCTGCGGCCCTCCAGCTGATAGAGTGACAGCGTGAGTGGTTCACGTAGGGCGAGCCGTCGGGCCTGCGGCCCTCCAGCTGATAGAGTGACAGCGTGAGTGAATCGCGAAGGGTGAATCGCGAAAAGCGAGCCGTCGGGCCTGCGGCCCTCCAGCTGATAGAAATATAGTGTGATTGGTTCGCGTAGGGCGAGCCGTCGGGCCTGCGGCCCTCCAGCTGATAGAGTTATAGTGTGATTGGTTTGCGTAGGACGAGCCGTCGGGCCTGCGGCCCTCCAGCTGATAGAGTGACAGCATGAGTGGTTCGCGTAGGGCGAGCCGTCGGGCCTGCGGCCCTCCAGCTGATAGAGTGACAGCGTGAGTGTTTCGCGGAGGGCGGGCCGTCGGGCCTGCTGCCCTCGAGCTGATAGAGTGACATCGTGAGTGGTTCGCGAAGGGCGGGCCGTCGGGCCTGCGGCCTTCCAGCTGATAGAGTGACAGCGTGAGAGGTTCACGTAGGGCGAGCCGTCGGGCCTGCGGTCCTCCAGCTGATAGAGTGACAGCCTGAGTGAATCGCGTAGGGCGAGCCGTCGGGCCTGCGGCCCTCCAGCTGATAGAGTGACAGCGTGAGTGGATCGTATAGGGAGAGCCGTCGGGCCTGCGGCCCTTTAGCTGATAGAGTGACAGAGTGAGTAAATCGCGAAGGGCGGGCCGTCGGGCCTGCGGCCCTGCAGTTGATAGAGTGACATCGTGAGTGGTTCGCGAATGGCGGGCCGTCGGGCCTGCGGCCCTCCAGCTGATAGAGTGACAGCGTGAGTGAATCGCGTAGGGCGAGCTGTCGGGCCTGCGGCCTTCCAGCTGATAGAGTGACAGCGTGAGTGAATCGCGTAGGACGAGCCGTCAGGCCTGCGGCCCTCCAGCTGATAGAGTGACAGCGTGAGTGGATCGTATAGGGAGAGCCGTCGGGCCTGCGGCCCTCCAGCTGATAGAGTGACAGAGTGAGTAAATCGCGAAGGGCGGGCCGTCAGGCCTGCGGCCCTCCAGTTGATAGAGTGACATCGTGAGTGATTCGCGAATGGCGGGCCGTCGGGTCTGCGGCCCTCCAGCTGATAGAGTGACAGAGTGAGTAAATCGCGAAGGGCGGGCCGTCAGGCCTGCGGCACTCCAGTTGATAGAGTGACATCGTGAGTGGTTCGCGAATGGCGGGCCGTCGGGCCTGCGGCCCTCTAGCTGATAGAGTGACAGCATGAGTGGTTCGCGTAGGGCGAGCCGTCGGTCCTGCGGCCCTCCAGCTGATAGAGTGACAGTATGAGTGGTTCGCGTAGGGCGAGCCGTCGGGCCTGCGGCCCTCCAGCTGATAGAGTGACAGTATGAGTGGTTCGCGTAGGGCGAGCCGTCGGGCCTGCGGCCCTCCAGCTGATAGAGTGACATCGTGAGTGGTTCGCGAAGGGCGGGCCGTCGGGCCTGCGGCCTTCCAGCTGATAGAGTGACAGCGTGAGAGGTTCACGTAGGGCGAGCCGTCGGGCCTGCGGTCCTCCAGCTGATAGAGTGACAGCCTGAGTGAATCGCGTAGGGCGAGCCGTCGGGCCTGCGGCCCTCCAGCTGATAGAGTGACAGCGTGAGTGGATCGTATAGGGAGAGCCGTCGGGCCTGCGGCCCTTTAGCTGATAGAGTGACAGAGTGAGTAAATCGCGAAGGGCGGGCCGTCGGGCCTGCGGCCCTGCAGTTGATAGAGTGACATCGTGAGTGGTTCGCGAATGGCGGGCCGTCGGGCCTGCGGCCCTCCAGCTGATAGAGTGACAGCGTGAGTGAATCGCGTAGGGTGATCTGTCGGGCCTGCGGCCTTCCAGCTGATAGAGTGACAGCGTGAGTGAATCGCGTAGGACGAGCCGTCGGGCCTGCGGCCCTCCAGCTGATAGAGTGACAGCGTGAGTGGATCGTATAGGGAGAGCCGTCGGGCCTGCGGCCCTCCAGCTGATAGAGTGACAGAGTGAGTAAATCGCGAAGGGCGGGCCGTCGGGCCTGCGGCCCTCCAGTTGATAGAGTGACATCGTGAGTGATTCGCGAATGGCGGGCCGTCGGGTCTGCGGCCCTCCAGCTGATAGAGTGACAGAGTGAGTAAATCGCGAAGGGCGGGCCGTCAGGCCTGCGGCACTCCAGTTGATAGAGTGACATCGTGAGTGGTTCGCGAATGGCGGGCCGTCAGGCCTGCGGCCCTCTAGCTGATAGAGTGACAGCGTGAGTGGTTCGCGTAGGGCGAGCCGTCGGGCCTGCGGCCCTCCAGCTGATAGAGTTATAGTGTGATTGGTTTGCGTAGGACGAGCCGTCGGGCCTGCGGCCCTCCAGCTGATAGAGTGACAGCGTGAGTGGTTCGCGTAGGGCGAGCCGTCGGGCCTGCGGCCCTCCAGCTGATAGAGTGACATCGTGAGTGGTTCGCGAAGGGCAGGCCGTCGGGCCTGCGGCCTTCCAGCTGATAGAGTGACAGCGTGAGAGGTTCACGTAGGGCGAGCCGTCGGGCCTGCGGTCCTCCAGCTGATAGAGTGACAGCCTGAGTGAATCGCGTAGGGCGAGCCGTCGGGCCTGCGGCCCTCCAGCTGATAGAGTGACAGCGTGAGTGGATCGTATAGGGAGAGCCGTCGGGCCTGCGGCCCTTTAGCTGATAGAGTGACAGAGTGAGTAAATCGCGAAGGGCGGGCCGTCGGGCCTGCGGCCCTGCAGTTGATAGAGTGACATATCGTGAGTGGTTCGCGAATGGCGGGCCGTCGGGCCTGCGGCCCTCCAGCTGATAGAGTGACAGCGTGAGTGAATCGCGTAGGGCGAGCTGTCGGGCCTGCGGCCTTCCAGCTGATAGAGTGACAGCGTGAGTGAATCGCGTAGGACGAGCCGTCGGGCCTGCGGCCCTCCAGCTGATAGAGTGACAGCGTGAGTGGATCGTATAGGGAGAGCCGTCGGGCCTGCGGCCCTCCAGCTGATAGAGTGACAGAGTGAGTAAATCGCGAATGGCGGGCCGTCGGGTCTGCGGCCCTCCAGCTGATAGAGTGACAGAGTGAGTAAATCGCGAAGGGCGGGCCGTCAGGCCTGCGGCACTCCAGTTGATAGAGTGACATCGTGAGTGGTTCGCGAATGGCGGGCCGTCGGGCCTGCGGCCCTCTAGCTGATAGAGTGACAGCGTGAGTGGATCGTGTAGGGAGAGCCGTCGGGCCTGCGGCCCTCCAGCTGATAGAGTGACAGAGTGAGTAAATCGCGAAGGGCGGGCCGTCGGGCCTGCGGCCCCCCAGTTGATAGAGTGACATCGTGAGTGGTTCGCGAATGGCGGGCCTGCGGCCCTCTAGCTGATAGAGTGACAGCGTGAGTGAATCGCGTAGGGCGAGCCGTCGGGCCTGCGGCCCTCCAGCTGATAGAGTGACAGCGTGAGTGGATCGTATAGGGAGAGCCGTCGGGCCTGCGGCCCTCCAGCTGATAGAGTGACAGAGTGAGTAAATCGCGAAGGGCGGGCCGTCGGGCCTGCGGCTCCCCAGTTGATAGAGTGACATCGTGAGTGGTTCGCGAATGGCGGGCCGTCGGGCCTGCGGCCCTCCAGCTGATAGAGTGACAACGTGAGTGAATCGCGTAGGGTGAGCCGTCGGGCCTGTGGCCCTCCAGCTGATAGAGTGACAGCGTGAGTGGATCGTATAGGGAGAGCCGTCGGGCCTGCGGCCCTCCAGCTGATAGAGTGACAGAGTGAGTAAATCGCGAAGGGCGGGCCGTCGGGCCTGCGGCCCTCCAGTTGATAGAGTGACATCGTGAGTGGTTCGCGAATCGCGGGCCGTCGGGCTTGCGGCCCTTCAGCTGATAGAGTGACAGCGTGAGTGGTTCGCGAATGGCGGGCCGTCGGGCCTGCGGCCCTCCAGCTGATAGAGTGACATCGTGAGTGGTTCGCGAATGGCGGGCCGTCGGGCCTGCGGCCCTCCAGCTGATAGAGTGACAGCGTGAGTGGTTCGCGAATGGCGGGCCGTCGGGCCTGCGGCCCTCCAGCTGATAGAGTGACATCGTGAGTGGTTCGCGAATGGCGGGCCGTCGGGCCTGCGGCCCTCCAGCTGATAGAGTGACATCGTGAGTGGTTCGCGAATGGCGGGCCGTCGGGCCTGCGGCCCTCCAGCTGATAGAGTGACATCGTGAGTGGTTCGCGAATGGCGGGCCGTCGGGCCTGCGGCCCTCCAGCTGATAGAGTGACATCGTGAGTGGTTCGTGAATGGCGGGCCGTCGGGCCTGCGGCCCTCCAACTGATAGAGTGACATCGTGAGTGGTTCGCGAATGGCGGGCCGTCGGGCCTGCGGCCCTCCAGCTGATAGAGTGACATCGTGAGTGGTTCGCGAATGGCGGGCCGTCGGGCCTGCGGCCCTCCAGCTGATAGAGTGACATCGTGAGTGGTTCGCGAATGGCGGGCCGTCGGGCCTGCGGCCCTCCAGCTGATAGTGTGACATCGTGAGTGGTTCGCGAATGGCGGGCCGTCGGGCCTGCGGCCCTCCAGCTGATAGAGTGACATCGTGAGTGGTTCGCGAATGGCGGGCCGTCGGGCCTGCGGCCCTCCAGCTGATAGAGTGACATCGTGAGTGGTTCGCGAATGGCGGGCCGTCGGGCCTGCGGCCCTCCAGCTGATAGAGTGACATCGTGAGTGGTTCGCGAATGGCGGGCCGTCGGGCCTGCGGCCCTCCAGCTGATAGAGTGACAGCGTGAGTGGTTCGCGAATGGCGGGCCGTCGGGCCTGCGGCCCTCCAGCTGATAGAGTGACATCGTGAGTGGTTCGCGAATGGCGGGCCGTCGGGCCTGCGGCCCTCCAGCTGATAGAGTGACATCGTGAGTGGTTCGCGAATGGCGGGCCGTCGGGCCTGCGGCCCTCCAGCTGATAGAGTGACAGCGTGAGTGAATCGTGTAGGACGTGCACTCGGACCTGCGGTCCTCCAGTTGATATACAGAGAGTGTGAGTCTCTCGGATTCACGTAGTGCGTGCCATAGTGCCGTCGGGCCTACGGCCCTCCGGTTGATAGATTGCATGGATTGACCCTTTAGGCCCTCAGACCTCCTCGGTCCTCGGGTTGGTCGACTCAGAGAATGAGTTTATATTTTATAGTCTCGAAATTCGACTTATATAAAAATTTAAACTTGAAATTCTCAATAAACCAAATTGATTGATATATTGTCAGATCTCTGTTATCTAAGGTACTTATTGTATGAATAACACGTCCATTTCAGATACTTCGGACATTCAACCTTACATTAACCACGCCGAGCCTTTGGTTTTTATTTGTCAATCGAGATATTAAATTTAAAAAAATGGTGTCGGATTTCTAAAAATAACTATTCAGCAAGAATTCGCCTCTCGTTACATATAAAATAATGTCCATTACGTTTAAATATGTGTCGTGATTCGTGATGAAAGCGCGAGAGTGTAAACGCTACTTAGCATGCATAATTGTATTACATATTACAAACAACATCGGTTTAGTATCGGAAATTATCTAAACAATTGCACTAAAAACTTGAAAATAAAATAAGTAAAAAAAGTTTTAAGTTAAACGGTTTTTATTGCACCAAAAACTAGAAAATAAAAATTTCTAACCGTAGATGCAACTTTCTGTAGATTACTCACGTGAAACTATTATCACTGTAGTTTTCCCAAGTCGGATGCTGACAGCCACGTTTAGCCTCTAGGTCAGTGGATTAAGCGTTACCTAATCGGAAACTTTTACTAAACTAAAATAAAAACGTGGGGCGTTATTATGAAGAAAGAAATATACAAGTTCAAAATAAGTAATTGTAGCTTTAATTTTGCAATTAATTATCCATCTGTTTCATCACTTCCACAGAGGTAAATAGCTTTTATCAAAGCCAGAACAAAACTTATTACACTATTGCTGTCTTGATTTATATGCGTGTTCTTAAAACACGCATATAAATATATCTATAAAAAGTGACTTAATCACAATTGCGTACGCCCCACGTTTTTATTTCAGTTTGGTAAAAGTTTCCGATTAGGTAACGCTTAATCCACTGACATAGAGGCTAAACGTGGCTTTCAGCATCCGACTTGGGAAAACTACAGTGATAATAGTTTCACGTGAGTAATCTACAGAAAGTTGCATCTACGGTTAGAAATTTTTATTTTCTAGTTTTTGGTGCAATAAAAACCGTTTAACTTAAAACTTTTTTTACTTATTTTATTTTAATTCTGTTGAAAAGAGGATCGAATCAGCCGAATGAAATAGTCAATTTACTAGTGAGCTACACTAACCTGGCTTCCCTGATCGCGTCGACCCAGTGCACGCAGTCAACCTCCAACGCGGCACGCAGCTCGTTCTATTACCGCTGGCTCTACCGCCGGTACGAGATCGTGAAGCAGAACTGCAACAGATACTACCAAGTAGGCGACACTAACCTGGCTTCCCTGATCGCGTCGACCCAGTGAACGCAGTCGACCTCCGACGAGCGCAGCTCGTATTGCCGCTGGCTCTCCCGCCGGTACGAAATGGTGAAGCAGAACTGCAACAGATACTTCCAAGTGGGCGACACTAACCTGGCTTCCCTGATCGCGTGGACCCAGTGCACGCAGTCGATCTCCGACGCGGCACGCATCTCGCTGGTTCTCCCGCCGGTACGAGATGATGAAGCAGAAATGCTACTGATACTTACAAGTAGGCGACACTAACCTGGCTTCGCTGATCGCATCGACCTAGTGCACGCAGTCGACCTCCAACGCCGCTGGCTCTCCCACCGGTACGAGATGGTGAAGCAGAACTGCTACAGATACTACCAAGTGGGTGATACTAACCTGGCTTCTCTGATCGCGTCGACCCAGTGCACGCAGTCGACCTCCGACGCGGCGCGGAGCTCGTATTGCCGCTGGCTCTCCCGCCGGTACGAGATGGTAAAGCAGAACTGCAACAGATACTACCAAGTGGGCGACACTAACCTGGCTTCTCTGATCGCATCGACCCAGTGCACGCAGTCGACCTCCAACACCGCACAGCTCGTATTGCCGCAGGCTCTCCCGCCAGTACGAGATGGTAAAGCAGAACTGCAACAGATACTTCCAAGTGGGCGACACTAACCTGGCTTCCCTGATGGCGTCGACCCAGTGCACGCAGTCGACCTCCGACGCGGCGCGCAGTTCATACTGCCGCTGGCTCTCCCGCCGGTACGAGATGGTGAAGCAGAACTGCTACAGATACTACCAAGTGGGCGACACTAACCTGGCTTCCCTGATCGCGTCGACCCAGTGAACGCAGTCGACCTCCGACGCGGCGCGGAGCTCGTATTGCCGCTGGCTCTCTCGCCGGTACGAGATGGTGAAGCAGAACTGTAAAAGATACTTCCATTGAGGATCTTCAATGTCTTTCAAGTCTACAGTGACTGCAGTCTGTTCAAAAGAACAGTCTGCAGCATTTACTTTGCTTAAATACCGTTTTAGGTTTTTGAATGAGGTATTACCTAAAAAGGTATTTAAACAAATGTAAACAAAACCTGAACGCCTTACAGGCCTGAGTGGCGAACGTCGAGCGGCGTCCAAGGAATTTGAACAGCGTGCACTCGGGCCACGCGCATACGTTTGCATTTGTTTAACATGGACGCCCCCGCCGTACACCCCGGCTTACGACCCGTTCGAGCCTACAGGCCTTAGACTAATAGCCGACTATCGCGACATTTTAACGTTCGAGTTTCACACTGGTCATGACATTGCCAGGCAGCGTGATGGCAGGTGGACCAAAATGTTAACGGATTGGTAGCCGCTTTCAGATGGGAGAAGGGCAGGGCGTCCGACCGCTCGATGTGTGGACGATATTCGGAAGAATACGGGTCACTTTTGGATGAGGTTAGCTCAGGACCGGGACCAGTGGCGTCCAAGAAGAGAGGCCTATGCTCAGCAGTGGGTGAATAACGGCTGAATATGATTTATTTATTTATTTATTTTATTTATTTATTTATTTACAAATATTTACACGACTTTACAGTACATCCAATTCGTCATGCAAAATAACAAAGGTACAAATAAGTTGCTATACATTTAGATTTACATAGATAACACACAATTACATTTTCACAGTTGAAAGCCTAACATCCATCCCCTCACAGAACCTCAGGCATTCATTTCTCACAGCCGCCCATCGCCATGCAAACAAGTCACACTCTGGTGCAGATGCCAAGAGCGCATTTAGGTGTGTGAGAGCGCGCAGCAGTGGAGAGTTGATGCGCGACACGGTACGCGCCGCCGGCACTGCCAACAGGTCGCGTCGCCGTGGTCTAAGGGCTATTCTGGGGACGTCCGGTACATGCAGTCGCACAAGTCGACTGACTAGTTCCGGGCAGTCAGAATCACCGCGGAGGGTCTGACAAGCAAAAGACAGAAGGCTAAGGTTACGTCTCACCTCCAACGAGTTATAACCTAAGGTCCCTAGAATATACTTGGTTGGGTAGAGAAAGGGGAAGTACCCATACATTTTCCGGAATAAAAATCTCAGAAAAGCTTTTTGAACCTTTTCGAGAAGCAAGGTGTAAGAAGATTCGTATGGATGCCAAATGATCGACGAGGTTTCTAACTTGCTTCTCACCAAAGCGTTGTATACTAGTTTGATGGCACTGGGGTCGTTAAAGTGACGAAGGTTGCGGATAACGAAGCCCAGCCTTCGATAGCAACTGGCAGCGAGCGATGAGATATGCTCATGAAAAGTGAGACGCGTATCGAAGACTACACCTAGATCTTTCACCGACCACACGCGATTTATTAGCTCGGACCCAAGCATATACTGAACGTGTATCGGGACAAGAGCACGGCTGAAAGTGCAGACGCAACACTTGGCTGAGTTGAACAGCAGCTTGTTCTCCACACTCCACCGAAACACCGAATCTATATCACTCTGCAACGAATCACAGTCAGCGCTTTGCTCAACTCCATACACCAACTTGAGATCATCAGCGTACAGCAGACACTGAGCCGACCGAAGAACTGACTTGAGGTCATTTATCATGATCCCAAACAAGAAAGGTCCTAATATAGAGCCCTGACTCACGCCCGACCGGGTATGGTATGGTGCCGACACAAAGCATCCATGTTGGACATACTGCTGTCGATCGCGTAGATAACTCGCGAAGAGGGACAATAATGCGGGCGAAAACCCAATCTGAGCTAGTTTCTTCAGCAACACATCGTTATCCACGCGATCGAAAACCTTTCCGAAATCAAAATAAAGGACATCGACCTGTATTCCTCTATCCAGGTGCTCAGAAATACTATCAGCCAACGTCAATAAATTGGTGTCAACAGAGCGGCCGCGTCTGAACCCGTGCTGTGCGTCACATAGAAATGGTTTAACCTGCGCACATAGTGTTCGGTGGAGTATGGATTCAAATAGCTTAGCCATAGTGGATAGGACGGCAATGGGTCTATAGTTTTCGACAAGACTGTTGTCACCTGCCTTTGGGATAGGTCTGACCCTTGACATTTTCCAGCGTAGAGGGTACAAGCCAGAACTTAGCACCAAATTAAAGATATGTTGCAAAGGAGCTTTTAAGTACTCCATGCAACCCTTTACAACATACGCTGGCACTTTATCAGGCCCTATAGCGCAGTTGGATTTAAGACGCTTTATCCCTGACACAACCTCTTCCATTGTTATTGCAGCTACATGGATATAGTTGGCACTCCGACTTTGATCTTCCATCTCTGAAGCATTAGGATCAAGCACCGGGCTGTTTGGTAAAAATACCCCAGAAAAATAGCTAGCAAACGCATCAGCCACTTCAGATCCGGTAAAATGTTTCCCATCAAGCTTCACACTATTAACAAATCCTCCCTTTGTCTTTAGACTGTCCAAGTGCTGCCAAAATGCCCTAGGGTTTCCTTTTACCTCTCTTTGAATTCGGCCGACGTAATCGTCGTACGCAGACGCCATTCGTCTTTTCACCTCAGACCTTAATTTCGCGAACTTATTGTACGACTCTACATTGTTCGTGCGTTTCCAAATTCGATGTAAGTAACTTTTTTGTCTTATGTTCTTAATAAGGTCTGCAGTAAACCAGACGGGAAAGCGTCTACCCAGCTTTTTCTGACGATTATGTTTAGGTACGCATGAATCAAAAATCTGGTATAATATTTCATAAAACTTATTTACGGCACTGTCGACCTCCACAACATTGAGAACTCCCTGCCAGCTTACTTCCGAGACTAATTTATACATGAGCTCATAATTACCTTTAGGGAAATTCCAATCCAAGTCCATTGCTAAGTTACTAGGGGCCAACCGTTCCGTAGGAGAATGACGCGATAGACAGTCGGTTGGAACCGAAATATCCAGAGGGGGATGATATGTATCAGGTCTCACAACCAGCCCCAATCCTGGCAACTCTGTCACTACAGTACCCGAGATGCGCTCCGACACCAGCACAACATCTAACTTACCGCCATGTCCATTCATCACCTCATTCGTCTCCTTTAAACCGCATACTGCTAAAAAATAACCATAATAAGCTAACACATTTTGAGATGTATGTATCGGGTTCAAGTTTAAATCGCCGATAACCACAACTTCACATTTTAATGTCTCAATCACTGACTCTACTTTCTGAAACCATCTAAGGTAAGTTTCGTCCGTTGCATTAGGAGGAATATACACTACGCATATGTAACACGTCATTTCGTTGACAACACAAGTAGCCCACAAATCTTCACCGCTTGGAGTTTCGTAATCTTCACAATGCTGGAGTCGGACTCCTGGTCGCGCAGCGAGGAGCACACCACCGCCGCGCGCGCCTGTGGCGCGGTCTCGGCGCAGCACGCTCCACCCGCCGCACATCAGCTCAGCATCGTGGACGGCATCAGTAAGGAAAGACTCAGTTACCGCAATGACATCGCATTCTAAAGATAAAAGGTTTTGCCTAAAGTAACTAAGTTTCGTGTTGAGGCCCCTTACGTTCTGATACACGATGTCTATCGTCGATTCTGTTTCCTCTCTGACGATCCGATTTACCTTCGGAGTCCGTGTGGTTGCTGCTGTGCGATTTCCGAAAAAACCATGCCTTTACACGAGCATTTTCGGGCCATACTTCTGCAGAAAGGCACCTGTCATACAGTTCTCGCGGGACTCCTATTTTATAAGATTTGTAAGCCCCTTTAGGTGTGAGCTCTTGAACCGTGCACTTTTGATGATGGCATGGCACTGGCTATCAAGTCATCAAGTGTCAAGAAATGAAGTCGGATGTATGATAATTATCAACACGACACAAGGAGATTGGGTGATAACTCCAGCACGAGGAGAAGGTGGATGATGTGACAGGACCAGGACATCATACCCCGACGGCAGCTCTCTCCAGCGGCTTGCTGAGACGCTCGCAGTAGGACCCCTCCAGCAGCAGCACCCCTGTGGGCCGGGTGTTGTTCTCCGACTCGTAGTAGAACAGCAGGTTCTGCAACAAACGGAAGATTTATGGTGTATGAGTTTCCGTCAGCAAACGAAGGCTAGTTGGTAGAGAACCTGCCTACGAAGCGGGAGGTTCCGGGTTCGAATCCCGGCGAGGGCATTATTTGTGTTTTTACTTATCACTAATATTTGTTTCTTGGTCTTGGCAGTATATCATATTCAAGTATACACTACTCTAAGCATACAATGTGCCCGTGAGGAAAGAGAAAAAATTCAACAGCGGTTTTCTGACCAAATTTGAAGTTAAATATGTCATATGTATTCAAGTATATATATTCAAGTATCTAAATTTATGTATCTGTTTATTATACGTATCGTCACCTGATATCCACACCACAAGCTTTAATTGAGCTTATACCGCGGGATTAGGTCGATTTGTGTAAGATGTCCCAAGATATTTACAAATCTACTATGTAATCTATAATAGGTATGGTTTTACAAATCTTTCTTGTGGACATATGAATGTTAAAGGCTCTACAACCCTCATTTTCTTGTTGAATGAATGTAACCAGATAGGTGGTTTCTTTCTTTATCGGTTTCTTTTTTATTAATTCCTACGAATTATGTGGTTAAAACCTATGTGTATGTCCCAGAACCGTTAACTTTCACAATGTCCACAGGAACGACGCCTGTTTTCGCAAACGCTGTATGACTTATTTATGTTTTTCTAATGTTTGAGTAGCTTCATTTTAACAGGATCGAAATCGAAACTCGCATCCACTCTGTACTTCAATAATTCCCGATTCCATTTTGTCACGATTTGATTTAAATTTTTAATGAATATCGTACGAATACTACTCATTGATTAGCCATTGCTAGATAAGAGTGTTAATATCTTTCTAGGCTCATGAGATTTTCTAGATTCCATGAAGATTTGGAGTAGGTTGGTATCATATCAAATAACATATTCGAAGTTCTGAATCACGCCTATACCGTGACTTTGCAACTATCGTTGTCGTTAGGTTTTTTTTCGATACGTAAAGCAGGTCATCACGCTCGCTCCAATATGTCAGTATGCATAACGCTGCGACCATATATAACATGGACGTCAAACCAGCTCAAAAATGCCCCAAAAACCAATTGTTAAATTGTGCCAAGATGGGGAGGACATAGCGCTTTTCGTGACACCGCGCATATTTCGACGCAACATCTTTGATAAATGTTTATTGAATATCGCCAATCAAAACTTTGATGGACCAATGACAACTATTTTTAAATTGCGGTTTAAGTTTTTATAGTTAGGTTGACATTCAAATTCATTGTCACCCATCAAATGCATCAATTGAACAGGGGGTGACACACTTGTTAACTAAAATTCAGGACCGTTTTTGAAAGGCAATTTAGTATGGCGTGCGCGGCTTCCATGTTTTATTTGTTCGTAGGCATAACGTATAGAGTAAACCCTAACGTATCCTTTACTCCTTTCCTTATTTCCTTTTTCTTTTTGCACTACCTGTTAACTTCCATTCCAATTATTTATTAATCTGCTTCTGCCCAAACGGTTGTCTGAAGAAGATCGTTTTTAGCGATAAGACTTGTTTTTTTAATAGATTTTTTTTTGTTATTTTCTTACTGACGCAATAAAGCCTTACTTACTTTCCAAGTCATGGTACGGCTACTGTAATCTAATACGGCCATAACAAGCCCACCGGCAGGAAATAGGCCAGCTCCCGGAGGACGGGAATATATTTACGGCCTCGTTAGAGCGAGTACCGGCACGTGCATACTTACACCCTTCTTGCGATTTTAAATGCCTTAAACATGTTCCTGCCTGACATAGGAAACTATATGTAAGTGATAATAAAAATACGAACGAATTTGTATTTACTCGTGTAATTTTTTTCTTCAGTTACGTCAACCAGACGTATTGCGATCTCAGCAAACGATTTGCGTGCGCTGGGGCCCCATTAAATTGAAGTTTCTACGCTAAATGGTACAAAATCGTACTCTTTGCCGAGGCCCTTATATTGATTAAGTTTTAATTTTCAGCCGCAGCGGCATTTTCAGCCGCAGCGGCCGCCTTAAACGTAGTTTTCTGAAGATGGGACGGTGCCAGGGTGTTTTTGCGAGTCATCCCACATTAAACATGTAACAAGCTGTTATTTTTAATGAATAAACGTTTTTATTATTATTACCAACATCCGTCCGAAGCTCCAAGGAACCAAGGACACACCATGTAAATTTGTGTGTAAATTTCTCATTTCAAATTCAATCAAATCTGGCTTCGAAGTACGTCTCCTCTAACGCTCTGCTTCTGATGTTATCACGTGACATGAAATTTTTCTATCTTGTTATCATCATTGTAGCATAGTGACATTGCAATACACTGGTATCTCACAAACGTTAGGTCAGGTTGAGGGTTGATAAACTTCTTTGCAGTAGAAAGTGATTCATACTATTAGATTCAGTCGCGATTAGCATTGTACCTAGGAGAAATTTTATAAGTTGGCGAAACTTGCATAGAGAATGTTCTCAGCAATTTAAAATTTACAAGCAATCTAATCGTGCCAAAACCATCGTATATACATGCCTTTTAAGGTATATTTTATGCCTTGTTTACTTAATTATGAAAGACAATATTACGTGTATTCATAATTTTTTTCATAAGTTCTCATAGAAACTCTCTAAATGAGAACTTACTTTTAAATTCTCATGAAAATTCTTGGAAATTTCCTAGTACATTCCCGCAATTTTGAGAATGTTCTGTAACTTGTACATTGCTAGACTCGCGATCTATAATCCAAATAACTTATTTTTCTCTGCCAGCATTTCCCGTCCAAATCCAAATACTTTTTTAAAGATTACTCACAGATACTGATATGAAATTTACAAAGGTAGGATACTGCCGTATGATTCAACAAACATACTTTTAACCTTTGCTCTTCCCATTTCTCCAACAAACGGAAACAGGGAACACAGGAACGCACTTCTACATTTATTATTGGCAAGCCTCGTTGGAGATTCGGAGAGGCATATTCGGGAGTTTAAATTGTTGATATAAGCTGAGAGTGTCTACCGTGCTATCACCGTACTGGTGTCACCAGTCCTTACCGTGTGGTGACAGTAGTAAGGACCGTATGGCAGTAAGAATACATTTGCCATCGGATTGACGATCGTAGTAACGTGTCCAATATGATGACGCTACTGCCCATCATCAATCTTCTATCAAACAATGGTCAATGACGCTTTAATCCCTTAACTCTTACGACATCCGCGAGAGACTTGGTGACAAATGTATTTTTACTGCCGTAACCACACGGCCATGTGGACAATTTATATGAAATCGACATTTTAAATTTAGAATAGGGCAGTGTCACGCTTCCGTGTTTACTTGACACGAATGTCGAATAAGTATTCCCCTTTCGCTCCGTGCCCAGAATAGCAATTTTAGGGTTTTCTCAATATTTAAGATTCGTATCAATTCAAAGCAATTCCATTTGAATGCTATTTTCATCCGGCATCTGGTGCTCGCCTTAACTAGGTACAGTCTGCAATAATATCTTACAGAGCGAAGGCACCGTACAAAGTATAAATCGCAGAACCTTCTATCAATTTTCGGGAAACTGCTAAACAATTTTATACGAATTTGCCTAATATTGGGGTCATTTGGCGTTTTTGGTCATAGACCAGTTGGTCCAGAATTGTATTTTTTTTTTGTTTCCAACAGTGCACTGTAGAATAAATGTTCTGTAATCATTGTTTTTTAAAGTGATATTCAAAAATAAATAATTATGCTTCGAAAACAACTCTTGCCACATGCTGCTGGTTCACAATGTTTAGAATACTTATTCTATGTAGTACAGTCAAAGACAAAATAAGGTGTACACAAAAATGTTCAAAAATATGTCCCAGTGCACTCTAATTCTGTGTAATAAGAACGTCGTAACATATTTATGAGCGGATTCTTTCGATACCTACTTCTTTTTGCACTTGACTGTATCTAATTTATAAAAAAAAACATTACGAGTGAGAAATTGTATAAGCAACATTTGGTTAAGTTTCATTTTGACATCAAAAAATAATACACAAAATTAATGTATGAACAATACATTTCCCTGAAAATCCTCCAAACAAAACGCCTATTTCAAAGGTAATGAACGTATCGAATAGAACGACCTAAATTACGCGATGTTCTTAAAATGCATTCCGACCAAACGAGCATTCGCTATTCGAACCCCCTACTCTACGAAATTTAATCGTTAATTCGTTACACAAAACGTGATTCGTTGATTTCGTAGAGTGGGGGATAGAATAGCGAATGCTCGTTTGGTCTGAATGGACCTTTAACAGTAAACGACCGCTCATCGCTCCATTAAACGGTCTCATTTGCGTCTTATTTTACATCCTATTGAAAATTTTTTATGTTTATTTACGCAGGTATTTGTTATATTTTTTGTTTCGTGCTCGGTTGCCCTAAAATAAAAAAACATAGTAACATAATTTTAGCTTTATTTTTATTTCATAACCTAACAGACCCGAAATAATTAGAGGCATATTATTTGTGAACAATTTTGAAAAGCCAGAGAAATTTTCGAATACCGTGTAACGTAAAACTCACACGGGTAAAGTTTCCGGTTCTTCGTTCGTCATTAAAAATGGCCGTCACGCAAAAATGCAAATTACTCCGTATTCAGCTTACATAAATAATTAGAGGGTGCCGACACAGACCATTATCGAAATAGAGGTAGCAAGTGCTAACGTCTACTTAAACTGCTAACGTTAAAGTAACGGTACCGATCAAAACAAATTTGTAATTCTGTAATTTGTGTATACATTTTTTGGTATTTTTGTTGTAAAGTGACTAACTCAAATGGCCAAAACGGAAGACAAGCGCTGGCTCTGCTGGCTAAATGTTGAGTTTTGGCCATTTCGAGAGCATTTTTCGTGTTTACTGTTTTGTTTTGCTTGTACTGTGTCTCGAAGAAACGCTTTTTCTTTCAAAACTTTTCACATTTTTCTTTCAAAACTTTTCACGTTTTGATGTAAAATCGGCTTTTTCGAGGGATGGTTTTTAGCCGAAACGTCCTCCGTCTGTCAGTCTGTCACAGCCGATTTTCTCGTAAACTATAAATGCTACAGTAGTGAAATTTGGTAAGGATATGTGTTGTATAAACTGCTACGTAGTTATGATACTATATTGTAAAAAAATGGGGTTGGGGCTCTCTATACATGTAACTGAGGGGTAGTTTTTTTTCTTCGGGATTAATAAGTCTACACTTATTATGTTTAGCACATGATTGGTTTATCAGTATAACGCCGCGAGATATATTTTCCATCTTTTACTAAATATATGAATAAAAGAGGGATGGACTTTATCTCGCGGCGACATAATAATATTGTCGCACTAATCCTGTGCTAAGCCTACTAGTTTGATGCATGGTCTGTGTTAAACAATTTGCGACCGATTATGCGGTAAAAATGTCGCCATTATTCCACGCTTTTAGCGTAAAAAGTTTTAAATCATGAACCAACCACTTTTATAACGGCAGCCGTTTCCAAGGATGTACGGTCGCGATCTGAAATAATTATCGTCGGTTGTAATATAAATTGTAACCACCAAAATGACGAAATTGAGTTAAGTAGGTATACCGTACGACTGCAAATTTCCTGCTCTATCGAACGGTGTAGGTATATAAAATTTTGATATCCAGAAAAACATGTCGAATATGTTAACAAAAATTTTGCCTTTTTATTAGGTTTCTATGTTTTTTGTTAACGTATGTAAAGGTTTCAAAAAATCAGAGACAATAATATTTTAACGTAAGTACGAATTTATAAGTACAAAATATGTCCTTCTTAATGTACTCACCACATTTTTATAAATGTCAATGCTGTAAGCGCCATCTGTCTTGTATGGGTCATAAGCAATTCGGTTTCAATTTGTGAGTTACACTAAATTACAAAAACCATTAAATTATTTACGTATCTCCAATTTTTTTTTAATATTTAACGTAAGTACCATCCATTTCCTGAACTACAGCTGTGGTCGCAGTTACTTAGTAACTGTGCGTTAAATAGAACTATCAAAAATAAAACAAACAAGATAAAAATCATTTCAATAGGATAATTAACTAAAAAGATATAACATACTTTATAAATTATACTATGTATTAAGTAGTGTGACTACTGGGGAAAAATAAAAAAGTACAAATCTAAATATTTAGTTAATAAATAATTTGATTTGCGTTTTCGCAATACGTTCAATATTTTATAAATGTCAAATTCATTTTTGGGCCCTCCTGAAAAATCGTCATTTGGTGGTTACATTAATTCATATTACAACTGACGATATCGGAGCGTCCGGGGTGCTCATAAATATCTAAGCACCCCTCTATTGTTATAGCGTTAGAGCGTATGTTCAGATATTTTTGAGCACCATGGCCTCTGCTATACCGGGTGTCCCAAGATTATGGGACATGAGGGAAAAGTAGGTACCTACCTTAAATATCGTAGATAGGATATTTCACTGAAAGAAGACTTTATTTTATTTTGAAAATTGAATAATACTGCATTAAAAACATTTCCAAAAGAATCCTGCTATTTCTAGGCATCGAACTTATTTTAATACGATTTTTTTTCCCTCATTTTATGATCCTCTTCGAAAGAATGGATAAAAAAGTAAGAATTTTTCTTACGAAACGTAGTAGCTAAATTAAAAGAATCGATTTCCGGGTGAAGCAAGTATTTTTTTCAAAAACTTTGAAAGCAGTTTTGTTTGTCTTTAAAAATAACATAAAGTCTTCTTTCAGCAAAATAGAATCTAGAATATTTAAGGTACTTTCCCTTCATGTCCCATATCATGGGACGCCCTGTATATCTGATGGCGGATATCATTCGGGTGTAATAATTTATTAGCCATTTGGGACATTTGATAGCATAATAAATGAATCATTAAGATACGATTTACTACACGATTGTTCGTGTGTAGGTTGTTTTATACGGGGTGAAATTTTAAAAGTGATACATGATAAGGTACCTAAATAATATTATTAATTTTATTTTCCATGTGGTGACGGCAGTAAGAATACATTTTGTAACTCCTCCTGCGGGTGTCGTAAGTGTCGACTAAGGGATTGAAGGTCACTGACATTTTTTTGATAGAAGATTGATGATGGGCAGCAGCGTCATCATAGTGGACACTTTACTGCGGTCGCCAATCCGCTTGCCCAGCGTGTCGATTATGGACATTTACCTTCTAATGCGTCTATACGCACAGTTAATAGGAGAGACTTGCGTCCAGCAGTGGACAGAGATAGGCTGATGGTGTGTATGTGGTGTGTATTGTCCTCTAGGACTGCAGACAACAGTCACATCATCAATAATTATAAACTTTAAATTCAAATTGAAAATTTGTCAAATCAAATTGAAAATTTGTCTAATTGAGATAGAATTTAAAATTTTATATCCTTTGGGCAGGAGACATGTAGGCAGGAAGTTACATGTCTCCTGCCCAAAGGAGATACGTAACCTCCCATGTCTCCTGTGAGCACATAGGAGACATGTTGGTCCCGTGACAACCAGAGTCTTTCGTAGTTGATTTTTTCTATGGTTAGCACATCTGTTACGACATTGTGGTATTATCCGCGTTGTAAAAAAGTAACACCAACATCAATTTGTTTAAATTATAAAACAAATTGATGTTTTCTAATCATGAATTGATTACAGCGCCCTCTATAGCAAATTCAACGCAACGGAGAGTTGTCGAGTTTGTGGACGATTGTGGTAGACACACGTCTTCGAGTGGCTTGAGGTTGTAGTACCTTCGAAACATTGAGTACAGATGTCGCTAGACATTGAGTGATTAGCTTCACAATACCATTGACTAAATTCGCTGTGATTCAAGGAAGGTCGTCTGGTGTAATTGGAAGCACGTTGGACCGGCAATCCAGAGGAAGCGGGTTCGAATCCCGTGACAACCAGAATCTTTCGCAGTTGATTTTTTCTATGGTAAGTACATCTGGTTCGACATTGTGGTAGTAAACGTAATAGTATATCTTTGGCAGTCCAACGCGGAAATGCAGCGAGTAGTTTTGGATCCTTTGGGCCAGGTTGCTTAGAATCATTTATCAACTCATGTGTGTTTATCTTGTTAAATATTTCATATTCCACCCTGTATATATCCATTGGGTATTATCACTTGTCAATCAAAAATCAATCAGTATAAAATACATCAATATAAAACTATTAAGTCCTTGGAGTGATATTAAACGACGGGAAGGCACTTCCGATTATAAAACCAAATCGGAAAATTAAAAAAATCGTGCGTTCTAGCTAGCAATACAGGGTGGAACGGAACGACGTTCCTTCCCGCTACCGACCGAGTCTACCAACCATTACGATGAACTTTCAGTATGGGACCTAGTCGTAAAGTGGGGATAATTTTTTTTATTTTGCTGTAATCCAATAGTGGGCTTATAGCATACTTTAAAAGAAAATTATTTCGAACATAATCGATCCAACCGTTTTTTAATTACTACGGAACCTTAATCTGAGCATGGCCTGACATGCTTTTGACCGGCCGGTTTATTTAAGTCGGTTGATAAAAAATGAGATTGTTTTTATTTCCCTTTATGACACGATACAAATGCCATGCGTCGGTACGGCATCGATACCTACATAATATCATCTACGTGAGGGTTGGCACCTAGCGCTTTAAATAAATAAATATGAGACAATATTAAGACAAACAAGTCAAAGTCAAGTCAAACTATTCTTTATTCGAGTAAGCTTATTAATAAGCATTTTCGAATCGTATGACACTATCAAGAAAGATTTAAAAAATCTACTACTTGTATTACACAAATCGTCCTAGTCCCGCACCAAGTTCAATTAGTTAAAGCTTGTGTTGTGGGTACTAAGCGACGATATATGTACCTATGTAATATTTAGATACACACAAACACTTAAATACCTACATAGAAAATAACCATGATCAAGACACAAATATCATTACCACCAACTTAGCTTTTTTTTAAACATTGAGTAGGAACACATACATTTTTAGATAAAATTATTGATAATTATTAAAAATAAACCTACGAACATGTCTCACGATATGTGTGAAAGATATGTGTGCCAGGCACATTCGATTATTTTCTACTGACGACCAGTTTTGCAGTGCGCTGCATTACATTCAAGATAGTCATTAATCAAAACAAATTAACTAATCAATGGATCAAGCAAGTAGAGACAACTCTCTATTTAGTTATCCAATTTAATAAATATATTATTTTTATATTAATAATGTTATGGTATTTGGTTACAAAAGTATTTCTTGACCGTGTGCTGCATTACAAGTACATAATAGGCCTACATAGCTGGCTGAATTACTTCATTTGGGTAAAAAAAAATTAAGTATGTAAAAATGTCCTTTAATATTTTATCATTATTAATTTGAATTCATAATTTATCGTACCGTGTACTTGTTTAGTACCATAATCAATTATTATGTTATTATTAGTGATAGTAAAAGATAAAATTACAAAAAAAAATATTTTTAAAATGTTTGTTAATGTTAGTGTAATTCAGTAGATAAAGTATTTGTTCATAAAAATTTAGAAACAACTTTGTCTGCTGTATCCCGATTAAAATTAAAAGAAAAAATACTAGAGTAAAATCGATGACTTCAGGTACTATATTGATCTATCACGTAAATTCATTTTTAAAAATTCTACTATTATTATTAAAATATTATATTTATATTTTTCAAATAGAAAACAGGTTATTAAGTGTTTTTTTAAGTTTTTCGTAAATTGGCAATTTACAAATCTCACGAAAAAAGTTAATTGATAAACTTGTCATATCTGCCCCCAACTCTATAATGCTAGTGACAACCCTGGTTCGGACAAAGAACGCGAGCATATGCGACACGTGAACTTGTATTGTCTTTCGCCTCGCACTCAGGGGGTCCCTAGGGATACACGAATGTTTTCTCGTGAGAATTTTACTGCCATTAAGTATTTATGTTGTTGAGATGTTGAAAGGAAGTCGGTTTGTAGTTGAAACTTAAACAAACCTTAGGCCTAAAGGTATTTACAGTTCACCGCTAGAAACTAGAAAGATTGCCGTGACTATTGCTTGCACGGGCGTACATATCTTTTGTTTGGTTTTACAGCCTATTATGTAGTTAGTTGGTTGGTTACTTGCTCGTGGTGAGACCAGTCCCAGAAGGTAGTTTTCTTACCATACAAAAAACAATATCGGTATATTTAGTCACTGCGCACTATTACTTCATAAAAATGTGTACATATAATTATTTTCTAAAATTATTTAAAATAAATTAATAAGCACATTGTGTTATACAGTTATCGTGCAATAAACGATAAGTATTATGTTGATTTATTGCTAAGAAATAATTAATACGTTTTCGTATTAAACTGTTTATATGTTAAGTCTGTTTATCAATATGAATTTATGTTACTATCACAGTATTGTATCTATTTATATAGTTAAATTTTATTGTTTAAAAGCTTGAATACGGCAGTCTGTACTAGGTAACGGTTGCTTAAGTATTTCTTGGCAGGGCGCAGTCGGTAGGATTAGAACCTCCAAGGGGCTCAGACTGGTTTGTTGTTTATCGTGACATTTATGGGTTAAAACGTGATAGAAATGACGAAAAACGATAAAAACGAAGCCATAGCCTACAATGGATGCCATTGCACAGTTTTCGTTCATCTTCTTCGACAGACATAATAATCGTTTTCGATTTTCGACAATCACAGATCAATTCTTGTAATCCTACAAATCGATCACAAAATACGTATAAAATAAATCGTCTTGCTTACGGATATAAGCTTCTCAAGTAACAATCGAGCACTTAATCGTAAAACTAGGATGCACAAAGTACGATTGGATTCAACGTTTTTGGGAGATACAAGTTATTTCTCTATATCTATCTAAAGCTCACTTTTATAAATAACTTTATTGCACATAAACAAGTTTATAAAGAGTAAAAAAAACAAAACTGTAAATTTAAGAATATGTACAAAGGCCAACTTCTTCTTCCAGCTAACCCTTGATAATACATGCAGGGTTACTTTTTCACCGGTACAATAAATTTTCCCACGTAATTGGTATCGTATAATAGATTACATTTATCAAATAAAATTGACATATTTTTTTTCTTTTTGTTATTAATTTATCCTTCATGCAAATGTAAAATAATGGGCTCACTAATAGGCAGCGGAAAGGGGTGAGCGACCTGCCGGCCGGCGCACGAGTTGACAACATAGCAGTTATCTAATATCGGTGACTAAGTCACGGTCAGTCCCGCGGTTGACGTCGGTGTGTGCACGCGCGCCCTATCGTACTACCTTCATTCGGAAATTGCTCGTACGAAATGGTTCGTAGTTATTTTCTCTGTGGGGAAAACACAGTGGCAGGTCAGCGGCTATAGCTGCGCTGAAGAAAGTGTGCCCCGCCTGGAAAATGCCAGTGTTAGCCATGGCCAGCCAGGTCAACAGATTTGACCTCGTGTGACTTTTTTTTGTGGGGTGAGGTGAAACGGCGGGTATGAAGAGGCCCAAATTTACGAAGACTTACAAAATCTAATAATAAGTGCATTTGATGAACCTTGTGTTGGGAAATATCGAAGGAAACATTCATGTGAATTAATTAAGTATGAGGATATGGACTCCATTAATCTAGGTATGTTTTTTTTTATTCCAATCAT
>JALPQI010014813.1:0-35299 GCA_025490895.1 Thaumatotibia leucotreta
CTGGGCCTGCGGACGGCCTGGAAGGCTGACTTGCAGTGCTCGGCAGCAGAAATGGTCTATGGTGAGCCACTGAGGATCCCTGGTGAGTTTTTACAACCTCTCGTAGGTTGTTCAACTGATAAAGTTTCACCAATTAATTTTATTTCACAATTACGACAGCGTATTTCAAGGATAAGACCGGTTCCTGTTTCGAGACATGGTTCGAAGTCTGTGTTTGTACACAAAGATCTAGAAACCTCAACTCATGTGTTTCTAAGGAAAGACCATCTTCGAGGGGCCTTAGAAGCTCCGTACACAGGCCCACTGAAGGTTTTGAAGCGTACCGATAAAACTATGACCCTTGATTTGCAGCGAGGGCCAGTAACGGTTTCAATTGACAGAGTTAAACCTGCATATGTGTTACCGGATGAGAACTCTTCTCAACCACAAGTCGAAGTCTGCCCATCTCAACCCATCAGGACAACACGCTCGGGAAGAAAAGTAACTTTTCCTGATTTTTATGTCCCAGGTCCATAAATCTCCAAGGGGGGTGGTGTGGTGACTATCAATACCACACTACCAACATCGCGAGCGGGCCCAAGTCAGGGGCGCCGGCGGAAGCGGCCCGCGGCTTAGCGGTCCCTGGCTGTGACGTCACGCCCCCGCCGCCGGCCGGAGCTCATTGCATCGCCCGCCGCCGAGCAGAGGCTATCAGAGATTCGCACTGAACGCACGTCGCTTCGCTCCGCCAAATCGCTAGCCTATTGCTTACGCGCGCCTTGCTTTTTATATTGTACCTGTATATAAAGTACCTATATGGAATTATAAGCTGTATATGGATCTACGAGTTTGATTTCTACACCGAAGAGCGAGATCCATATACTTAATGAATCAAAACAATGTAAATCACTGTATTCCTTTGTTATATTACGTATATTTGGTAAAACTTATTTTCTATTTGTAGTTTTCAATAAAAAGATACTGCAAGATTGTTTACCTTTTTTTAAATATCTAACCAAACCGAGTATAGAATATAGAGCAAGAATATATTATGTATACAGGGTGTGGCCTGTAATAGGAGCAAAAAATGAAACGGTACACTAATAACCCAATAAATAGTCATAATTTAATAGTTAAAACTTAAAAAAAAAAAAAATTTCCAAAAAAAAAAACATTTTTTTTCCCGTTTCTTATGTACTTTTACTGCAGTCGACTTATACCAAAAAAGTTAAATCGGTGTAACACAAAAAAAAAAAAATTTTTGCTATACCAGTTAAAAAACCATGAGTTCAAAAAAACTTTTTAGCTCATTTAGTTTTATGTCCACTGAACTACCAATATGTTTAATCATTAATAAGGTACAATGTTGTGATACCTAGATACATCACTCATAGGTCGTAACTTTAACATACTGTTTCTCCTTAATGAATAACTTTAAAACACTGGGACCTTTTGCGAATAACTAGAGGCAGTCAGAGGAGTCTTCCATTTGATTTTTTGCTCCTGTTACAGGCCACACCCTGTATAAAAACTATAATATGTATGTGTCAACCATTCGGCAACCCATTATCTTGATTACATCGTTAATAGTAGCCCCAAACTTTGGTATTAGGTACTATTCGTCATCTATTTACTGAAGTATTCCTACATGGATATAAAACAATTTGTACATAGCACAGACGTTGATACAAGAACAGACGAGGCGATGAACTTTCGATACTCAACAGATTGAAACCTATGTTTAAGCTATGCATATATTTAGGCCACCAATATTTAAATTTTGCGAATATTAGTTCTCAGCAGAAGAGTACAGAAGAGTAGGTAGGTACTGTAGCCGTGCCATGAGCTGGAAAGTAAAGGATACGTAATTACGTAAGGTTTTACTCGATACGTGCATTCTATCGTGCTCGCGCTTACAAATAGGAGCGAGCGCGATGGCCTGCTCAACGTATTTAATAAAACCTAATGTTACCGATACTTGTAAAGTCATGGTACGGCTACTGTTTATTATATTTACTGTATCGTTGGCCAGTAGGTTAGGGTTTTCGATCTTTTGCAGGCAACGCTATATAGGCGTGTGGTCCAAACAGCTGTCAGATTCATAGGCACTGAACATAAAATATCGAAATTCTAATTGTATTTGGAGGTAACCGTTATAATGGCGGGACCGGATCCTGAATTCGATCGATTCATATTGCATTATTTAGTACTGAATTTGTACTATTTAGTACCTGTTGTAAAAAAAATTGTACCTCTTCTATTTCAAAGTTATATTCAATCAGTCTGGTCCCGCCATTATAACGTTATAATGGCGGAACCAAATCCTGAATTCGATCGATTCATATTGCATTATTTATTTAGTACTGAATTTGTACTTTTTGGTACCTGTTGTAAAAAAATTAGTACCTCTTCCATTTCAAAATTAAACTTCAAACAGTCTGGTCCCGCCATTATAACGTTATAATGGTGGGACCAGGTCCTGAATTCTGTCCATATTCTGTCGATTCATATTGCATTATTTAGTACTGAATTAGTACTATTTGGTATTGATACCTCTTGTAAAAAAAATTAGTACCTCTTCCATTTTAAAATTATATTTCAAATAGTCTGCTACAAATGATCTGGCGGAACCAGACTATTTCAAATATAATTTTGGAATGAAAGAAGTACATTTTTTTTACAACAGGTACCAAATAGTACAAATTCAGTAAGTACTTACTAAATAATGCAATATGAATCGACAGAATATGGACAGAATTCAGGACCTGGTTCCGCCATTATAACGTTTTAATGGCGGGACCAGACTATTTGAAGTATAATTTCGAAATGTCTCGCCATTATCGTTATAATTACATTTGGATCGTTACATTTGGAGTTTATTAATTTCATAAATGTATGACGACTAGAAAACGGTCGCCGAACTGAAGATTGGGCCCTAAAACAGGAACTCAAAATGACTGACACTAAACAAAATTACTAGAACTTTGTTCATTTCATCCTTTAGTAGATTGGCTACCAAACCAGCTTCGAAATGGGATTAAAATCCCAATAGGTAACTGGCTTTAAATCGGGACTTATCATTACCGGTTTGTAATCAGGTTTGTACCAAATCCAGATACGAGATGGGAAAGTTAGTCCCATTTCATCCTACCAGACGGGAAACTATAATTCCCATTTGGCAGCCAGCTATCAAATCCGAATACCAAACGGTAAGTACTAAAGGCATTTCATGGGAATTGACTCGGAAACGTTTATTTATTTTAGAAAACATTATTCCTTATGTAATGGTTTTAAGAATAAATAAACCACAAAATATATAGAAAATTCAATTCGCGTATTTATTTTGACAGTTTGTTGGTCCTTACGCCATATCACCGCCCCAGTGTCAGAAAAAAATATTAAAAACCCTCACTGAGGAAGCGGCAGTGTGAACAGCCAACGATCATCTACATATATATATAGGTATATTTGTTAATTTTACTGACATAGGATCTACATCTACTCTTTGTTTAGTGAGCGAGAAAAAAGTCGACAAATCATCCCTTACTCGCCTCCTGTGGAACCAGTAGCCGTACCATGAGCTGCCAATGCGTTATTAACGCGGACTTACATAGGTGCTTTCTATACGGATGGCTCGCCCCAAGACGCGATTACGGCCGGGATGGAAAGTAAGTCCGCGTTAAAAACGCAGCGGCAGCTTATGGTAAGCACACAGTGCCTGAAAGTATCCTTTCCCTCTCTAGTACGTTTTGTAGATACTAGGTTCAAGAAGTACCCACCTACCTACCTTCAAAAATTTATAATAATACATTCTGTTGCAATGCTATCAGACAAACATCTACAGCTAGGAAAACAGCCACTATCAACCATTTGACCATTGCCGTCGGCTATACTAAATAGGTGGCCAAGAAACAAATACCTACATTCCCGTGAGGTTGGAATACAGAGTCCCTCTAGAAGGTTTTTAAATGTTTCAGAGCGGTCGATAATAGTACATTGTGCATCTAGGGAGGTAAGTACAGTATCACTAACGAGAGTGTTAGAAGCCCGACGCCGTAGGCGGAGGGCTTTTGATGACTCGAGTTAGTGGGTATGCCTCTTACCGATTGTGATGGTTACAATGTTTTTTATAACACTTGCGGACAAAGAAAATGTTATGAGACAAAATATTGGTATTCCCTAAGGAATTTCACTTTTCTATTACTCCCACTATGCATGCAAGCAATGGCGCGCTTAGAAAGCAAATGTGATGAAAAATGTTGAAACCGCGTAAAATAGTAGGTATGCCTAGGCAGTAGGTACTTCTGATACATGAACTAAACTCTAGGGGGTCTAACTACTCTACATCCTAATACTCCTGAAACCTCTCTGACAACGGAAATACAGCAACTTGTATATGGTATAAAGCATCCGAAAATTGAGCGTCCAGCTGTTCGCCTGTGTCTGGAAAATCTTCGTTGCGTTTGTATTTAAGTAAGTACTCGTACCTAACCTACTTTTAATTGATATCGGACAATCTATTAGCATCTTATGGGATGGTAGGCGAAAATGTAGGTAAACTTAGACAGGATAACACTATCCTTACATATTATGTAATATACAATGTTAGTTGGAGACTAACATAGTAGGTATGTAGGCTAACATTTAGTAATATAAATGTTACTCCAACAAGGTCTAAGATCCAAATGTCCGATAAACTACTAGTAGTCCGTGGGCTAGTCGGTCTGAAATTAGAAAACGGTATAATTTGGGGGTACCAAGTGTTCTTTTTACAGTAGTTAAACATATTCATAAGGATGTTAAAAAAGTATGATAGACATCTCAAAGTGGTAGCTAATAGGCATACGGGCTATTTCAAGATTTCCGTTGTATGACAGGTATGGTTAAAATTAGGAAGTACAAATTTTCCTTTTCACGGCTGTTAGGTAAGCTTATAAAAACGTCAAAAATGCAAGATTGCCATTTATAAGTGCTACCTAACAAAAATGGGAGCCAATCAAAAATGGTGGATCTCAAATTTTACAAAATCAAGTATATCTTGAGAACTACTAAATATATCTAATTACTCTCTTGAACAATATTAAAGGCATATCTGTAAGCTTCATATTTTGCATATACACCATATTGCTAAAACCAACCATTAATTAATTATGACCAAATTTATAAAAATTTCGTGATTTTGATTTTTTTTATGTCGTGTTTTTACATAGTAGTCATCACGCTAGAAAAATTAAATATTTTTTTAAAGATAGTGTATTTAATAAGCTTTAATTTGATGTATGTAACTTGTTGGCGGTATTAAAAAAAAACCGGCCAAGTGCGAGTCGGACTCGCGCACGAAGGGTTCCGTACCATTATCAATTTATCATTAAAAAATACAGGTAAATCAATCTACCTCAAAAACTATAAGAGATAATTTAATCAAACCAAAAATCGTTGATAGAGTTTATTAATGTGCGTAACATATATTTTTTTTAGATTTTTATATCGCGTAGTTTAAAAAATAGAGGGGGGGGACACATTTTTCAGACTTTGAGAGCTGATAACTCGAAAACGATTTGCTTAAATAAAAATGTGATTTATGAACCTTCATATAATTTTCAAAGACCTTTCTAATAATACCACACACGCTTGTATACAACTAATTTTTTTTTTCTATTCCTCAGTTACATGTATGGAGGGCCCCCACCCCAATGGTTTTTTTTTACAATATAGTATCATAATCCTGTAGCGGTTCATAAAACACATATCCTTACCAAATTTCATTACTGTAGCATTTATAGTTTCCGAGTAAATTGGCTGTGACAGACGGACAGACGGACAGACGGACAGACGGACATGACGAATCTATAAGGGTTCCGTTTTTGCCATTTTGACTACGGAACCCTAAAAAGACCCATAAAAAATATTTAAATAAATTGTAGTCATTATCCACCGTATACTTAGTGATTTAAGAGGCGATGGAAGTGCCACTCGTAAATAATAGTGCTAATTTCAAATAACCAAGATTGAAAAATATAAAAAAATCGCCTCTTAAATCACTAAGTATACGGTGGATAATGACTACAATTTATTTAAATATTTTTTTATGGGTCTTTTTTTAAATACCGCCAACAAGTTACATACATCAAATTAAAGCTTATTAAATACACTATCTTTAAAAAAATATTTAATTTTTCTAGCGTCATGACTACTATGTAAAAACACGACACAAAAAAAATCAAAATCACGAAATTTTCATAAATTTGGTCATAATTAATTATTGGTTGGTTTTAGCAATATGGTGTGTATGCAAAATATGAAACTTGCAGATATGCCTTTAATTTTGTTCAAGAGAGTAATTAGATATATTTAATAGTTCTCGAGATATACTTGATTTTGTAAAACTTGAGATCCACCATCTTTGATTGGCCCCCATTTTTGTTAGGTAGCACTTATAAACGGCAATCTTGCATTTTTGACGTTTTTATAAGCTTACCTAACAGCCGTGAAAAGGAAAATTTGTACCTCCTAATTTTAACCATACCTGTCATACAACGGAAATCTTGAAATAGCCCGTATGCCTATTAGCTACCACTTTGAGATGTCTATCATACTTTTTTAACATCCTTATGAATATGTCTAACTACTGTAAAAAGGACACTTGGTACCCCCAAATTATACCGTTTTCTAATTTCAGGCCGAGTAGCCCACGGACTATAGTACATCATCAGTCATCGTAGTTGGTAATAAAGCAAGTCGGCAAATGTCCATCAGATCATTCAATTTGGTCTACAACTACGTGTCTAATGTATATATTTCTTCAATCTTCTAACTCCATAGAACTACCCAAAATACCTACACATTTTATTACGTTTATTATACTTGAGGCCCTAGCACATCTTGTACAACAATATTGGCAGCAATTTGTGACCTGCTCGCAACTTCTCATCTCTTTTGAATCAATGTAATCAAAAAGGGACGGGTAGCCGCGACAAGGTTCCTGTCATGCACGATATGTGCTAGTGCCGTTGATCAAGTATAATAATATGAATTTCTTAGGTCAATCTATACTCGTAATTATATTGCCACATTGTTCCTAGCGAATAGAGACCCGCTGCGGTAAATACTAGTGTTTTGGGACATAAGTAACTATCTTTGATAACTATTTTATTTACCAGTAAGTAGCTGTAGCTACCAAAAAATATAATACTCTAAAGGGTTGTACATAACGGCGACGGATAGGTATTATCCTAAGAGTACGGGAATAACTTCTACAGCTTTTGTTATATCTGTACAGTTAAAAGTAGGGATTTTAATACCAAACCAACAGTTGGTTTTGCTTTACAAATATACAATACAATATAAAGTCATTTCCTAATTGGCGCCCTCTAGTTAGAACTTAGACCATTTAGAAAAGCTATTCTTTTAACTGGCGCCATCTAGTTTATTAAAGAGTAATGATTGTATAACTGACATTGGGTACTGACGGGAGGTGTAGTAGTGTGCGTTACAGGGTAAAATTACATAAATTTCTAGTTTTTGCATTATTGCGATTTAGAAGAACAGTATTTTGTGCAGGTTGCTATCAATTTGTACATTAGATTTTTTGCTCCTATCGCGTATCTCAAAACATGTTAACTCTGATCCTCGGTTTAGCAGAAAATGACGAAAATATGGTGTTTGTGCAATTGTAGCGCCATCTTTTAGCAGATAAGCGGCAGGGATAGGGTCGAATCCACCTTAAGAGGCCTTCCACTGGCGGACCCAGATTTTAATATCAGCCGCCCTATTGATATATTATTGGGATCCGAAGTTTATGCCAAATACATACAAAATGGCACCATCGTTGAAAGCGATGACCTTCCTGTAGCCCAAAAAACAAAACTTGGGTACATTATCAATGGGAATGTACCCTCCTATCAATGCTGCGTTGTCGTCAACAACATGGATGACATCTCGCGTTTCTGGACTATAGAAGACATCAACGAAACATCAACTTTGTCATCAGAAGATCAATACTGCCTCAACTTCTATCGCGAAACTACATTTCGTCAAGATGATGGAAGATATGTTGTCCGATTGCCGTTGAAGCCTGAAAAAGAAAACGCACTCGGATATTCAAGGAATATTGCCGTAGCCCAATTCAAACAACTCGAAATGAAGTTTCGAAAAGATCAAAATATCAAATCGGAGTACAAGAAGTTTATTCAAGAATATATAAATTTGGGTCATATGCGCGAATGTAAAAACGAAATCAACAGGCAAAGCTCATCACAAGATTGCTATTTGCCACATTTCTGCGTACAAAGACCTGAGTCAGCAACCACATCTCTTCGTGTAGTTTTCAACGCTTCTTCGAAGACATCAAATGGGATAAGTCTGAACGATATCATGTACTGTGGCCCCAATTTGCAACAAGAATTGTTATCACTCATTATCAAATGGAGACAATACAAAGTCGCTTATGTTGCGGACATAGAAAAAATGTTCAGAATGATTGGAGTAAATATTCAAGATCAAAAATATCAGAAGATCGTTTGGAGAGATAACGAACATCAACCATTACGCGAATATGCGTTAACGACAACGACGTATGGTACCAAGGCTGCCCCTTGGTTAGCCATGATGACGTTGCGGCAACTAGCCCAAGACGAACGTCACAACTATCCAGAAGCGTCTGGCGTCGTAGAAGAGAGTTTTTACATGGATGACCTTCTCCACGGTTCTCATGATCTCCAATCTGCAAAGAAAATGCAGGCCGATTTAATCAATTTATTAAAATCGGGAGGGTTCAATCTTCGAAAATGGACATCAAACTCATCAAAATTATTGGATGGGGTCAGCAAGTATCAAGACTTACAGCAAACCTTCGAATTCAAGGATCAAGAAACAACAAAAACGCTGGGTCTCCGCTGGCATCCGCGAGAAGATCACTTTACTTTTCAACCCAAGATTGAACCGCTATCAAATTCAATATCAATCAAATTGACGAAAAGAGAGCTATTATCAAGTATAGCGAAAGTATTTGACCCTCTAGGGTGGTTGTCGCCAGTAAGCACGAAATTAAAGTTATTATTTCAAAAAGTCATATCAGATGATATCGGATGGAACGATCAAGTGCCCGATAATATCAAACAGGAATGGTGCACAACTTCTCAAGATATACAAAACATCAAAGATATCAAAATACCCCGTTGGTTAAAGAGTCGTAAAAATCAGGACCTTGAACTTCATGGGTTTTGTGACGCGTCGACAAAAGCGTACGCATGCACAATATACTGCCGTGCCATCTCTACGGACGACATAAAATCAGCACCGGTACTGGTAGCAGCAAAGTCCAGGCTCGTACCGACGAAAAAATCAGTGACCTTGCCAAGATTGGAATTGTGTGCAGCTCTACTTTTATCAGCACTAATGGACAAGGTCAAGCAGTCACTATCAGAAAACAACATCAAACTTATTTGCTGGTCGGACAGTACAGCAGTACTAGGATGGCTAAATGGCAACCCTAGTAAATGGAAGCCGTTCGTAGCCAACAGAGTTGCGAAAATAACAGCAATCATACCGTCGACTTGTTGGAACTACGTTAAGTCTGAAGAAAACCCGGCTGACTGTGCTAGTCGCGGAATATCGGCCCAGCAGTTACTTAAGCATCGCATTTGGTGGAATGGTCCAGATTGGCTATCAACGTACAGTCAAAATCAAGACAGACCTACGTTTACTACGGATCAAGATTTAAAAACATCAAAACAATGTAATTTATCAACGGGTAAACAAACAGACAGTGATATTATCAATGACTTATTATGCAAGCATAGCAACATGACACATTGCACTCGTATACTCGCATGGCTACTACGAGTATCTTCGCGGCGTCAGCAAAGCTCGAGTTACCTAACAGCTGACGAGGTAAACAGAGCTAAAAATAGAATCATTAAGTACGTTCAAGAAAAGGAATTTTCAGATGAAATCAATAACTTAAGATCAAATCAATCAGTGGGTTCAAAAAGCAACATTTTGACACTAAGACCGTTCCTGGATCAAGATGGAATGTTACGGGTTCGCGGGCGACTTAATAATGCACATATCAGCTGGGAAATGAGACATCCTCTTATCATCCCTCACAACGGTCGCCTGACGGAGTTGCTTATTGATCAAGCACACAAAACCGTTCTACACGGAAGCGCTAAGCTCACACACTCTAAGCTAAGGGAAGCATTCTGGATTGTAGGAGGCAACAGCGCGACGAGAAATCGCGTACGCCGTTGCATAACGTGCCTTAAACAGAAACCACCAAAGGTATCACAAATAATGGGCGACTTACCGGAGTCGCGGTCAAACCCATCAAGGCCATTTTACAATACTGGCGTAGATTATACAGGATACGTCACAGTGAAGGCAAGCAAAGGTCGTGGAATCAAGATGACCAAGGGCTACATTGCCGTCTTCGTCTGCATGGCGACAAAGGCAGTACACTTGGAGCTAGTATCAGATCTAAGCTCTGAATCATTTTTGGCTGCCCTACGAAGGATGTCCGCAAGGCGTGGAGCCCCCCGTCACATTTTCAGTGACAATGGAACGAACTTCACCAAGGCCAGCAAAGCAATCAAACGAGAGTATGAAGAAATCAATGCCACACTCAATGAATCATTTTTTAAGACTATCACTGACATGAACATAACGTGGCACTTCAATGCTCTATCATGGCCCAGCGCCGGCGGGTTATGGGAATCCGCCGTTAAAAGCCTTAAGCATCACCTCCACAGAGTGTTGGGAGATCAGCATCTGACATTCGAAGAGTTTACAACTCTATTGGCGCAGATAAAAGGTTGTCTAAATGCGCGTCCGTTATGTGCGTTAACCGAGGACCCAGATGACTTGGACTACCTCACGCCAGCACATTTTTTAGCAAGTGGGCCGACTCTTCACATCGTTGAAACCGAACGAGATGAGCGAACACGGTGGCGCCTAACACAAAAAATATTCCATGATATATGGAAGAAATGGCACGCTGTAAATGGACGCAACCTAAACCAAATATCAAGATCGGCGACGTCGTACTCATTCACGACGCAAATTTGCCGCCTGGCAAGTGGGCTATGGGTCGGGTATCAGATGTTCACCCGGGAAAGGACGGCTTTGTCCGTGTCGCATCAGTGAAGACTAAAAATTCCATAATCAAAAGACCCATTATCAAGCTTTCAAAACTGCCAGTTTCCGAAAACGAATCATCCAACAATGAAGAAAACTTATCAGCAATCCCATCAAAACCAACAAATCAACGAAGATCATCAAAATCAAACTTGTCACTCTCATCACTTCGGCACTCCTGCTGTTTATGTTAATAATATCACCGGCGCAGTGCACCCATGACGTATCAAGTTTCACAGAAGGTCAAGGCATTTATTTCGACAAAATAACAAATATGAAATTGGCCCGAGACGAATGGAAACTTGTAGTTTATTACGATATCAGTCCATACTGGGAAGGGTCAGAATTATTTTCCAAATACATCACTCATTTGGAAAAGATGTGTCACATCATAGAAAATAAACATCAATGCAACATCGTATTGGCGCAACTACGACACGCCTTCTCGGAATTAAAATACTACGACGGCATGCTACTCGATCAACGCCCCGAACCTCCGCGGAAGAGGAGAGGCCTCATAAACGGTATCGGTAGCATTGCTCACAGCCTGTTTGGCGTGCTAGACGAACAGTTCGCCGAACAATATCAAAAAGACATCGACCTGACCAGGACTAACGAAAGACATCTGGCGCAATTATGGAGAAATCAAACATCAGTTATAGAGGCAGAAGCTAACCTTCTTAAAAGAGTTGAAATTTCTGTGCAAAATCAGCACAAGACCTTCAATCAGCACATTAACAATATCGAGAAGAGCCTGAACAAACAAGGACATGAAATTCAAGAATCAACTCAGATTAATGAAATCACCGTGTCATCAATCATCGCAAATAGCATACTCGCCAACCTGAAAAGCATACAAGACACTTTATTGGACACCATTACTAACGTAATTTATGGCAAATTTAACGTCCACCTCTTGACACCACAACAATTAAAAGATGAGCTAAACATCATCGCCGGGCAGATGCCAAAAGACTTGACTCTTCCATGCGAAAACATAAACACCGATCTACCGAAGTTTTATCAATTAATGAAGGTGCGAACCAGAATGACCCGTCAGTACCTTATCTTCGAAATCAAGATTCCTTTAGTTTTCCGAGATACCTACGAACTCTTCCGATTAATATCAATTCCGCATCAAGATGGACAAAATATGATCAAAATACGTCCGATAGCAGATCAAGTGGCTATAAATATCAAAAAAGAATCGTATATACCGTTGCTGGACGAAACTGTACATAAATGTACTCACTACGATTCTAATACACTTATTTGTACGCTACAAGGTCCAATTTATCAATTAAAGTCGGACTCGCACCTGTGCATAACAGATCAAGTTACAAATAAGTGTTCAGCTGACACCGACGCTTGCCGCAACATATGGACAGAGCTAAGCACTATGAATACATACCTATATTTTTGTTGTGACGTATGCACTGCAAGAATTATATGCGGACAGGACGTCACGGCCGAACATTTACACAAGGCGGGAATCATAACCCTCCAAACCGACTGCGTTTTGAATGCAGACGCCTTTACTATATTTCCAACGAAATCAAAAGTCAAGCAACCGTTGTTAAGTTCGACGTGCCCCCTATCAACAACGTTATTAATTTAACGGTACCAGTTATGCAGAACGAGTCAAATGAGCTTAAAAACAATGACAAGTATTTTAAGGCTATCAGAGATCAAATCGAACACATGAAAAGCGAGGGATCCTTATCAGATGGAATAAACTACCACGATGTCCACCATTACACGACAATCTACGTGGTCATGGGCGTCGTCATCGTGTTAGCAGCGCTATATATGCGCCGCTGCATACGTCGACGGCAACTCGCAGCGCGCCTGACCCCCTCGTTCGCCGCCCGCGGGGAAGGCGGTCCCCGACCTACCTCGATGGCATCAACATCACGCAGCTCCATCCCATCACCTACCGAGCAAAGCAGCCGACCGCAACCTGACCAAGATCATCATGCCGCTGGAACTGCACTTAACCATACTAATATTTCAATGTTCAGGGGATTTACCACCATCAAATGATATATTTCAGTTTCAACACTATTTGGTTTATATAAAATTCGTAATCATTTTTCTACATTAAAAAAAAATCATCATCATCATCCCCTATCAACCCTCATCTCCTGCCCGGGAATATGTACAATGCAAGCATTGCACATCTCTCGCGTCAGCATTAAATATAATTGCTGTATCCACGATTACGCCGACTTAATACATTTACTATAATTATTTAATTAGTTAACGTTTATACGTGCTCGTAGCTACTACTCTTTATACCTTGGTTTACAATAAATCATACACACAGATCAGTGTTTCTATCAAATCAACCATGAAGAATTATATCAGTCAGGTGTGCGACTCGTACACACATATACATATACAAACACACACGCACACACAGTCGCACTTGCACACTTTTAACAAACAAATTATGTATTCAAAATAATTGTTTGGTAGTTGCACGTACTCCTCTCTCTTTTTTTGTTGTATAAAAGGTCCTGGCAGAATATCAGCGATGTGGCATGCTGCGTGCTGCATCATTATGCTGAGCCAGCACCTATTCTCTGCCACGACACATGGCTTTATTAATATTTGATAAGTAATCCTAAGTTGCATGTTTTTCTGTAATTTATCTTTATTGCATCGCTTTGTACCTACTGATTGTGAACGCCATGTATGTTGTGGATATGAATAAAGTCTTTTATCTATCTATCAGTGTCACCTTGGTGGCTCTAGTGGCGGCGTGGTGCAGCGCTGTGGGCGCGGATGGTAGCAGCGAGGAGAGCGATGTTGTGAGACTGTACTCTACTGTCAGTGTCACCTTGGCGGCCCTAGCGGCGTGGTGCAGCGCTGTGGGCGCGGATGGTAGCAGTGAGGAGAGCGATGTTGTGAGACTGTACTCTACTGTCAGTGTCACCTTGGCGGCCCTAGCGGCGTGGTGCAGCGCTGTGGGCGCGGATGGTAGCAGTGAGGAGAGCGATGTTGTGAGACTGTACTCTACTGTCAGTGTCACCTTGGCGGCCCTAGCGGCGTGGTGCAGCGCTGTGGGCGCGGATGGTAGCAGTGAGGAGAGCGATGTTGTGAGACTGTACTCTACTGTCAGTGTCACCTTGGCGGCCCTAGCGGCGTGGTGCAGCGCTGTGGGCGCGGATGGTAGCAGCGAGGAGAGCGATGTTGTGAGACTGTACTCTACTGTCAGTGTCACCTTGGCGGCCCGAGCGGCGTGGTGCAGCGCTGTGGGCGCGGATGGTAGCAGCGAGGAGAGCGATGTTGTGAGACTGTACTCTACTGTCAGTGTCACCTTGGCGGCCCGAGCGGCGTGGTGCAGCGCTGTGGGCGCGGATGGTAGCAGCGAGGAGAGCGATGTTGTGAGACTGTACTCTACTGTCAGTGTCACCTTGGCGGCGCTAGCGGCGTGGTGCAGCGCTGTGGGCGCGGATGGTAGCAGCGAGGAGAGCGATGTTGTGAGACTGTACTCTACTGTCAGTGTCACCTTGGCGGCCCTAGCGGCGTGGTGCAGCGCTGTGGGCGCGGATGGTAGCAGCGAGGAGAGCGATGTTGTGAGACTGTACTCTACTGTCAGTGTCACCTTGGCGGCCCGAGCGGCGTGGTGCAGCGCTGTGGGCGCGGATGGTAGCAGCGAGGAGAGCGATGTTGTGAGACTGTACTCTACTGTCAGTGTCACCTTGGCGGCCCGAGCGGCGTGGTGCAGCGCTGTGGGCGCGGATGGTAGCAGCGAGGAGAGCGATGTTGTGAGACTGTACTCTACTGTCAGTGTCACCTTGGCGGCCCGAGCGGCGTGGTGCAGCGCTGTGGGCGCGGATGGTAGCAGCGAGGAGAGCGATGTTGTGAGACTGTACTCTACTGTCAGTGTTATTTTCCGGAAATTATCAACGCTCGTTGGCATAAAATAAATATCTGGGACATCTTACACAAATCGACCTAGTCCCACAGTAAGCTCAAGAGTAAGAGTGTGTAGCCAAGTTGCCAAACGCTTTGTTGTGTGTGTGTGTATGTTGTATGAGGCGATGTTGGGAGAGGTGTTACACAACTGAATATCTTGCTACTGGGTTTTTGTTTTGTTGCCAATCGCTTAGTTTAGTGTGTGTGTGTGTGTGTGTGTGTGTGTGTGAGAGAGTGTGTGTGTGTCACCTTGGTGGCTCTAGTGGCGGCGTGGTGCAGCGCTGGGGGTGCGGATGGTAGCAGCGAGGAGAGGGCGCCGGAGACGCGCGGGAGGGGGGCGATGTTGTGCGCCGATTGACGGAGTTGAGTGAGGTGGTGCTCGTAGATGCCTTGAAGAGTTTTGAGGAGGAGTTGCTGTGAAAAAAATAAGTTTCGTGAGACATGATACCTATAATAGTACAGTCAGGGGCATAAATATATACAGTGTAAACTCTTTATAACGAAACTCAAGGGACTGAGCATTTTTTGTCGTTATAGAGAGTTATCGTTATATCGAGAGAACAAAAAAAACAACCAAATTGACAAGACTGATACTACGATGGTACCAAGTATGCTTGGTCGAAGCCCATCACTTTCTAGAAAACAATGGGTCATACTACACGTGTTCAAGGCAATTAAGGATAATAAAAGCTAGACCGACCCTAGTATGGTTTCGGAGCTTCAAAGTCTTGTTACCGATAATAAATTTTTACTGTCTAAAAATATTTCACACATTTCTTCGTAATAGAGAATGGCGTATCGCTTTAAAAAGTGTTTCAATATGAGGGTTTTAACGCAAACCAACCAAGTTGTACTCACTTCAACGTCATAGGGAGCTTATCGTTATAAAGGAAAACGTTATAAAGAGTTTACACTGTATACAATCTTATCCCCTTTTTCATAAACATCTGATAACTTAACAAGCCGCTAATAATTGTTTGTCCCTTTTGATCTTATGGACACATTGTTAAGACCGAAAGGAACAAACAATTATTAGCGGCTTGTTAAGTTAGCAGCCGTTTATGAATAAGGGGGTTAGACCTTATGCTCCAAACATAAGTAAAAAAGTGTACACGTATTTTTACCCTTGACTGTACATTGTGCATCAAGGGAGTAGGTACCTAAGTACGGAATTACTAACGAGTGTTAGAAGCCCGACACTGTCAGGCGGAGGGCTTTTATGACTCGAGTTAGTATTCCGCTTACCGACCGTGATGCATACAATGTTTTTCATCACACTTGCCGATAAAAAAATAAGTTTTAAGACATAACATTATTAAATGACGTACTGACATTTATATTACTCCCTAGGGAATTTCACTTTTCTATTACTCCCGCTACGCGCTCAAGCAATGGCGCGCTTAGACAGCAAGTGTGATGAAAATGGGCGTTTCTTCGAGTGCTTTAATCGCCGTGACTTCGGTGGCAACATTATTACTTGATTTCCGTGGCTATCTCATACATATTTTGGATATCTTTGTAGTTGTCAACTACGTCTAACAAGATATCAAAAAATGCATGCATCTCTCACGGGATTCGTGTGATAAGGCTGCCACCAAAGTCACAGCGGTTGAAACGCTTGGAGAAATACCCAAATACAATTAAATGATCTAATCAGGGACCGGAAACAGGTATTTTCTCAGTACAACATTATTTCCGTTCTTCGGTAAATAAATTATAAGCAGAGATCGGACAAATGTGCGTCAATGTTCGCAATAATATGGACATAACTCCCAAGTTGATTGAATAATTAATCATTTACCCCCTTATTCATAAACGTTTGTAACGTAACAAGCCGCTGATAATTGCTTGTCCCTTTCAGTCTTAACAATGGGTCCATAAGAGCAAAAGAGACAAACAATCATTAGCGGCTTGTTAAGTTAGCAGACGTTTATGAATAAGGAGGTTAATCAATTTCATAAAATTACACGTTTGACACCGGTAACTATGAACACATTTATAAATAGTCACCTTAAAGCTTTGAAATAAAATTTCAAGAAATTATTCATTTTATCAACTCCGGAGTCTAGTCCATATTATTGCGAACAATGACGCACATTTGTCCGATCTCTGATTATAAGTTAATGAAGTAATTTAAAAATATGATGTAGATTACATAAAATATCCCCTGTCCATGGATCTAACCCTTTATAGGACATTGATCTCAACAACGACCAGCCTATATCACTATCTTTTTGTATTTTATTCTAGTACAGAATTTTTGTATGGTAGAATGGCGTTGAAGCTTGAATTCAGGATTTTTTGAGTCTTGTCCGTTATAGGGTTAACTTTGTACTACAAATATCGTCAGGTGTTAATTTTTTTTTTATTTGGAGATACCTTAATGATTTAATGAAAATCATCAATAGTGGATTTCGGGATTGAATGTAACTCACAAATTGAAATCGAATTGCTTATGAGCCATACAACCAACAAAAATAGATGCAAGTTCATTAAAATTTATTCCACTTTAACAGATTCCTGTAAACATTTTCAAAATTTAAATCAGCGTGTTTACAGTTCTATGAAAAATGATTCATAACCAAAAATATTTTTTAGTACAGATGGTGCCTTTTTTAGGCGCTAGTGCGAGAAGTGGCTCATTCTACGTCAGGTCCAAAACTTCGGAGAGCCATCTGTACTAAAAAACGTCGTACGGGACACGTGCAAAAAGGAAATTCGTAACTCGTGTCGATTTAAAACACTCCCTTCGGTCGTATTTTAAAACATCGCCACTCGTTTCGAATTTCATGTTTTTCGCAATTGTGTCGTAATGTACTATAACAGAGTATATTTATACTTATTTCTTGATATTGCTTCACCAACTCACAATCACTTGCTTTTACCATTTTTTTACCAATAACCAATAAAGTCTGTATTTCTGTATTGACAGAAATTAAAAGTTTTCTAAACTAAAGTGCGGGTAGTTCGCAAAACCCGCGCAACTAGAGTTACTTTTCCTCGTCAATCTGCCTGCGACCACGGGTGTAACGTCAGGATGATATTAAACATAAGTGTACGCGATTAATGTTTTAATGTTTATTCGGGCACAAACGATACAATTATTCTTAAACATAATCACGCTGTTTAATACATAAATCAATGAAGTTGCCACTAGATTTTAACACGCATAAATGATTAAAAAATGCGGAGTAACAAACAAATTCAACTTAACACAAAAGAAAACAGACATTTGTTGGCAATGTGCATAAAACTAAAAAGTACAATATAAATTAAGGGTATAATTAATCTTCCTGAGTTACTTCACCATTCAAGGTTTTAAGTACCTCGCGCTTAAATGTAACTAATGGAACATTAAACATATCAATATGGGAGAAAAGAGTATTATTACATCTGCACGTTTTATTTATGAATGAATTAGATTAAGTCCCTTTTGTCGATAAAATAGCAAATTTCTCCTAAGGGCCTCTACGTGTTGGATCTGTATCCCCACGCAAGCCTATTAAAAGACAAGGATTTATAGGTCCGTGATTAAAGAGAGACACAAATAATAAATATGCTTTATTGCACCACAATGAAAAAAAAAAACAAAACACAGAACAATGTAACATAAAGGTATCATTTATTTATTTTGAGCGGAGCTGTGGGAGCTCGGCCAATGAGACCGCATCACAGTGTTTCGAAAAGAATGTAATTGGTCAATTTTGCACAGCTCCGCTCCGCTCCGCGTCAGTGGAGCCGCACCCTTATACCGGTTTGCGATTAAAATATTTTTCTTTATCTATTCTATTGATGTTGGTGTAAATTCACATTTATATCCTCCTGCCGCCTAAACAGTAAAAATTGCCAGTGAATTTTGAATGAACAGTGCAGGAAATAGAATAGCATTTCTTTTGTTTGAAGAGACCTTTAACACGTTCGCCTCCGGTACTGTTTCACTAAGTGCTTATACAATGCCGATCGAAATTATCTGATAGAAATCCTATGCCAGTGACACGCATGTGTGACCGAAAAGATTGTACTCCTATGCCGGTGACACAGCACTGTGTCAAAAACGTTCGTATTTCGAAGCCACTGGCATAGGAGTGAGAACTTGATTAATGCTAGTGGCATAAGAATAAGATTACTTTGATCTCGTATGTGTGTCACTGGCATAGGAGTACAGTTTTTTCGGTCACATATGTGTGTCACCGGCGACGAACGTGTTAAAAGGTCTCTGGGCAGGTAGAGGTCAACACTTTTTTTAAATGTACTCACCGGTTCCCCTCCCCCCTTGACCGCCCCCCTCGCGGCCTCCCTGGCGGCCCCCCTCGCGGCGTTGACAGAAGCTGTCAAATCTCTGACACAAGCCGCTGTCACGCGCTCTATGGTCAACTCTAGCTCCGGGTCGAGATACACGGTCAAATACGGGTCAAGTGTCATTTTTCATATAAAATAGTGTAAACGGGCTGATTTGAAACTGTTTTTTCAAATATTTACAGGGTTTCTCCTTTTTAGTATCAGATTATAATTGAATTTTCTTAAGTTAATGATCTAATAAAAAAAAAACAAGTTATTTTTTCGATACAAAAGAACGGTTCTTTTTTAGTTCCTTTTCGTTCTTCTGTATATAAATTCTAAGTTAACGGAGTCATTTGAAAATATGATATTGTAAATTACATAAGATATTGAGTAGCACATAAAGAGTATAAAACATTTTAAAATATTGTGCTATTTCGAGGTTTTTGTAAAATACCGGTTCCGGTCCCTGTGTTAGATTGATTTGTGTTCAAAAATCCATGGAAATAGGGGCTTTTTAATCATGATTTGATATTTTTATATCAACAAGATTATCCGAGGATAAAAGTTACATGTTTTTAGAATTCCGTAGCCAAAATGGCAAAAACGGAATCCTTATAGATTCTCTTTGGATTCGATGCAAAAATCGAATCGAAAAGAGCAGACTATCAGATGCCATTTCATATTAAAACGGTTTCCTATACAAATATTATAAAAAAAATATTTGAAATCGTCGGCTGACAAGCAAAACTCACTATAAAAGCTGTCACTACTCTTAACAACCTCTTATGTCAGTATAAAATCAGAACTGATAACGATACGAGCTTTATGTCAAGTGGGTATTTGTTACTTAGTGAGTTTTGCTTGTCAACCGACGAAATCTACTTTTTTTCTTGACGTTGACGTTGGTGTAAATTCACATTTTTAACACATTTTTTTAGCTTTTTTTAAGTGTACTCACCGGTTCCCCTCCCCCCTTGACGGCCCCCCTCGCGGCCTCCCTGGCGGCCCCCCTCGCGGCGTTGACAGAAGCTGTCAAATCTCTGACACAAGCCGCTGTCACGCGCTCTATGGTCAACTCTAGCTCCGGGTCGAGATACACGGTCAAATACGGGTCAAGTGTCATTTTTCATATAAATGTAAACGAGCTGATTTGAAACAGATTTTGCAAATATTTTGGTTTCTCCTTTTTAGTATCAGATTATAATATAATTTTCTTAAGTTAATGATCTAATAAAAAAAAAAACAAGTTATTTTTTCGATACAAAAGAACGGTTCTTTTTTCGTTCCTTTTCGTTCTTCTGTTATATAAATTCTAAGTTAATGGAGTCATTTTAAAATATGATATTGTAAATTACATAAGATATCGAGTAGTACATAAAGAGTATAAAACATTTTTAAATATTGTGCTATTTCGAGGTTTTTGTAAAATAACGGTTCCGGTCCCTGTGTTAGATTGATTTGTGTTCAAAAATGCATGTAAAAAGAGGCTTTTTAATCATGATTTGATATTTTTATGTCAAAAAATTAGGTATCTGAGAATAAAGATACATGTTTTTAGGGTTCCGTAGCCAAAATGACAAAAACGGAAATTATAGATTCTTTGGATTCGATGCAAAAATCAAATTGAAAAGAGCAGACAAGCAGTAGATTAGTTAAAAAAAAAGACAAAACTGAGTAATTCAATTTACATACTTATTTTCGTGACATTAGACACATACTTTTATTGTTTCATAACTGAAAAGTGCGCATGATGCCGAGTAAAATGGTGTATTACAGTCCATGATCGCATAAAAAAAATTAAAAGGTACACTTTTTCTGCAAATTACCCTTTTAACACTATTTTTTTAACTTTTTTAGAGTAAACTCACCGGTTCCCCTCCCCCCTTGACCGCCCCCCTCGCGGCCTCCCTGGCGGCCCCCCTCGCGGCGTTGACAGAAGCTGTCAAATCTCTGACACAAGCCGCTGTCACTCGCTCTATGGTCAACTCTAGCTCCGGGTCGAGATACACGGTCAAATACGGGTCAAGTGCCATTTTTCATATAAATGTAAACGGGCTGATTTGAAACAGATTTTGCAAATATTTACAGGGTTTCTCCTTTTTAGTATCAGATTATAATAGAATTTTCCTAAGTTAATGATCTAATCCAAAAAAAAATCAAGCATGTTAGATTGATTTATGTTCAAAAATGCACGGAAAAAGGGGCTTTTTTAATCATGATTTGATATTTTTAAATCAAAAAATTAGGTATCTGAGAATAAAGATACATGTTTTTAGGGTTCCGTAGCCAAAATGGCAAAAACGTAACGCTTATAGATTCTTTGGATTCGATGCAAAAATCGAATCGAAAAGAGTAGACAAGGAGTAGATTAGTTAAAAAAAAAGACAAAACTGAGTAATTCAATTTACATACTTATTTTCGTGACATTAGAGACATACTTTTTTTGTTTCATAACTGAAAAGTGCGCACGATGCCGAGTAAAATGGTGTATTACAGTCCATGATCGCATAAAAAAAATTAAAAGGTACACTTTTTCTGCAAATTACCCTTTTAACACTTTTTTTTTTACTTTTTTAAAGTAAACTCACCGGTTCCCCTCCCCCCTTGATCGCCCCCCTCGCGGCCTCCCTGGCTGCCCCCCTCGCGGCGTTGACAGAAGCTGTCAAATCTCTGACACAAGCCGCTGTCACGCGCTCTATTGTCAACTCTAGCTCCGGGTCGAGATACACGGTCAAATACGGGTCAAGTGTCATTTTTCATATAAAATATTGTAAACGGGCTGATTTGAAACAGATTTTGCAAATATATACATTTCCTTTTTAGTATCAGATTACAATGTAATTTTCCTTAGTTAATGATCTAATCCTAAAAAAATCAAGCATGTTAGATTGATTTGTATTCAAAAATGCATGGGAAAAGGGGCTTTTTAATCATGATTTGATATTTTTATATCAAAAAATTAGGTATCTGAGAATAAAGATACATGTTTTTAGGGTTCCGTAGCCAAAATGGCAAAAACGTAACGCTTATAGATTCTTTGGATTCGATGCAAAAATCGAATCGAAAAGAGCAGACAAGGAGTAACTAAACTAAGTAATTCAATTTACATACTTATTTTCGTGACATTAGACACATACTTTTTTTGTTTCATAACTGAAAAGTGCGCACGATGCCGAGTAAAATGGTGTCCATGATCGCATAAAAAAATTAAAACGTACACTTTTTCTGCAAATGACCCTTTTAACACTTTTTTTTTAAACTTTTTTAGAGTAAACTCACCGGTTCTCCTCCCCCCTTGACCGCCCCCCTCGCGGCCTCCCTGGCGGCCCCCCTCGCGGCGTTGACAGAAGCTGTCAAATCTCTGACACAAGCCGCTGTCACGCGCTCTATGGTCAACTCTAGCACTCTACGAGTCGACGATGGCTGGGATTTGATTAGCTCTTCTTCTAGACGGATCTAGAACAAATTATATTAGGGTCATTTTATTTATTAGCCCCCATATTCATGTCTACTTAACGCTTAAGCAGGCACAGGCGATATATGGGTCAAAGATTTTATTTTTATTTATTTAATAAAAGCAACTATTTTTACAGAATCACAGAACCACAAAATCACAGAACACTTAAAAAAATCTTTTCGTTGTCTTGTTTCATACCACTCTGTCACGCTTTTAGTTGCTGTTTCGACTGGGTTCCCTCTATCTGGCATATTTTTTTGTCCGAAACGCTTAGGGCATAACAGACTTGGCATAATCTAATCTTAATGAAGCAGAAACATCACTTGGCATAAATAACAATATTTAGAACATTATTTTGCCCGAAACTATCTTGGCATATTATTATTTTCACCGAGTGTTATAACTGTTATAAGACAGACATTAGATTTGCATATTTTTTTAGCATATAGCCACATGTACGAAACTGACCTTGCATTTTTCGTCAGGCAGAATTTTTCGTCACAACAATGTGAGGGTGAAAATTTCTGCAGTGAGCGAGCGAAGCGAGCGAACTAAACCTTCCGGGGCAGATCCGACTCGGATAGGTTAGGTTAGAAGACTAAGGCTTTGCCTTAATTATTCCTTCTCTGTTATGCTAAAACAAACTATCCTGATACTTTTTATGCACATCCAGATTATGCCTCATCATAAATAGGAGCATCGAAATTATGCTCGAATAATATTCGAACAACTCGAAATCTGCCACAACGAAATATGCTAAAGTTGAGTATGCCACAACAGTTTTTGCACAAAGCCCATTATGACTAGGACATAATTTATGCTATTTAGGATTATTCATAAAAGAATTATGCCATAACAGGGTGAACCGTTTCGACTCGGTCGGTATCGGTATATAAAAAAATTCGGCGCACTTTTCACGCAAGATTTTAATTCATACATCAGGAATTTTATACAAAACATCAACTCATACAAAAATCACCACTCTGTCACGTTTTTTAGGGACACAAAATAAGACAACGAAAAGAATTTTGACCCAAGTATGGCCCGACATGCTCTTGGCCGATTACTTTTTAATTACTAAGCCACATTATAATTACCTGCAATTCCTTCTCTTTACTCCTCATCCGATCCTCACTATTAACGCTCAAACTGACCGGCGTTATATGTCTATACTCTTTCTTATCAACTTTACAAGTGGATAGTAAAACATTTATCTCCTTCAAGTATGGACATAGTTCGAAGAGCATGGCTTCGTCTATTATGTCTAAATTGTCTACGGATTCCGCTGTGATCGGATGGGGAGGTGGTTCGTCGTAGAAATCTTGGGGTATGTGGGGTAGGTCGAATAACCAGCCTGGAACAAAAAGGTTAGTTAGGGCTTGTATATTAATCACGTTATACGATTTCAGCTTAATTTCTGCGACCATAATGTACAGGGTGTAATCGATAAGTGTTTACATGCTATAATTCCGTAAATATGAAAGATATCAGAAAACTTTTAACTGATATCGAAAGTACGTTACCCAACGAGTAAAATTACACTAATAACTTTTTTCGAAATAAAATCAGAAATAATATCTTCAATATTAACTTCAAACCCTCCAATACATTTAGTACGTAAACGTTCATTCAAAGACTAGTTTAACGCGAATATTTTTTTATTTAAGAAGAAATGTTAGATTAATTATTTCATAAACGGTAGTATTATTATTTTATTACAATGTATTCGTACAAATAACGAATCTCTACAAGTTTTATTTCTTACGACACCCGACATTCTTTAAGGCTGTAAGTCGTCATACTAAATGTATGGGAGCGTTTTATGTTAGTATTTTTAATATTACTTCATCTATTTAGAAAAAGTTATTATTGCAATTTTACTTTCGATATCAGTTAAAAGTTTTCTGATATCTCTCATATTTACGGAATTATGGCCTGTAAACACTTATCGATTACACCCTGTGTAACATGGACGTCTAACGCCAGCTCAAAAATGCCCCCAAAAACATTTGTTCAATTGTGCCAAGATGGGCAGGACATAGCGCTTTTCTTAACACCGCGCATATTTCGGGGCAACATCTTTGACAAATGTTTATAGAATATAGCCAATCAAATCTTTGACGGACTAAACCAATAATTGGAGTTCGAGGCCACAGGATCTACGAAAATATTGCCACAACAATGAAATGTTCTTACAATAGTAAATCCTTATTTTCTAAAAACAGACGTTGAGATATCTTATTTATTGGTAATTTTAATTCTTTAATTTATATAAACAATATTATTTACTTATTTTCACGTAAATATAAGATATTTTAATAAAAACTTAATTATCCGCAATTATTAGTAACAAAGTTGGTATTGCGCTGGTATCACCTCAGGTGTTAATAACATTTGGTACAGCAATTTAACTACACATAAATTAAAACCCTATTTCTGCATACGTTTAGAAAATTGCAGAATAATACATTGTAGCGTATTTTATGTTCACATTTCGCGGTATTTAATTTGGATTTTAGCATATTGAATATAATATTATGAAAGGTTCATGTGTATGAATCTGTTTGAAACTATTGAGTTTTCGAACGTACTGTCTTGTTCAAACGTCAAAAAGCTTATTGCACTCTCAGGCCGTATGAGTTATTGCTTTAGTCTATCCAGAAGATTAAAACAAAATTACTTTAACCTCTAGAGATTAAAACACAGTTTTGCGCTCTGAAATTGAAGGACAAACGGCATGTTTACGAGCAGTGTGGTGTTTTGTCAAATCAATGTTAGTTAAGAGAAAAGAAAAGTTTTTAGATATTTACGTGTTTTTAAGAAAATCCTAGTTGTGACAGGCATATTAAACAAATAAGCGTTATAATTATAACAGAGGTATATAATGGTTTTATTAAGAATTATTTTATATAAATTAATTAAATAACAAAAAGGTTGTCGAAACCTGAAAACTTTATTTGACAATGACATGAGAGACTTTGACAAATTTGACAATAACGCATCTGTCGTAGTTCCGTTGGCCTCGAACTCCAATTAGTGGTATAATCACAGCAATTTTTATATGCCGGTTTAAGTTTTTATAGGTTGACATTGAAATTCATTACTGTGATGCATTGTAGAGGGGGTGACACTTGTCAACTAGCTTCTGTGCACTGTTCGTAGCCTAATTTAGACCCCCCCCCCCTCCCCTATGGTGATATTTGGTGATATTTTCAGGACTGAGTCACGCTGGTTTTATGCATAATTATGATACTTAAACTATGAACATGCATTTTTCTGGTGTTAATAAACCCTTTCCTTGAGCCATCTACAAACATGGACTATATGCATGTTTACATAAATTAAATAGCATAATTTTGCATAAAACCAGCGTGACTCAGCCGACCGTAACCATGGCAATAACAGACAGAAAAAAGTTGATTCACCCATCATATAAACCTCACCAAATGCAAGACATTGATTGTATCACTAGGCAAAACCCGGGTTATAATGTTGTATGAAATTTCATTACCATCCGCCGGGCGATAATGTAATTTCGAGCTTAGCGAACCACTAAAAAAACTTGTGTCTCTCATCTAGCATCATCATCATCAGCCTATGATAGTCCACTGCTGGACGGGATTAGGGGGTAAATGCCCATAATCGCCACGCTGGGCAAGCGGATTGGCGATCGCAGTAATGTGTCCACTATGATGACGCTGCTGCCCATCATCAATCTTTAATCATATATGGTCAGTGAATTTTTATTGCAATCCCTTAGTCGACTCTTACGACACCCGCAGGAGGAGTTGGGGTGGTAACAAATGTATTCTTTCTGCCGTCTTATTGATAAGTAATACTACTTGCCACTTACCCAATACCGTGTCTAAGAAAATTCCAGTCAGTTTCACAGCTCTATGTTGTCTCACGTTAGCGATAGCCCTTAGCAACCGGCGGTAGTACGGAATCCTCAGGCTGGAGGGGTCTAGCATTGATAAGTAGTGGGCTAGCCAAGGGACGGTCACTATCACTCGGCCGGTGGTTATTGCGTTTTGGAGAAGGCCTTGGAGGTCTAACGCTGGTTGACTCTGGAAGAAATGATTATATAAGTAATGTTATATTGGTTTTATCGTGATAATTATCAATTCTAGTTAACTTGATAAGTATCAATGATAGTTACTTTAATAATTATCAATAACAATAAATTTATTGGAATGATACACATGATTGGCTGTGGAAGAAATGCTCTTATGAATAATTTTATCTTGGTTTTATTGTGATAATTATCAATGCTAGTTAACTTGATAAGTATCAACAATAGTTACTTTAATAATTATCAATCACAATGAATTTATTGGAATGATATGTATCATTCAATCATGTGTTAACACATAATTGGCTCTGGAAGAAATGCTCTTATAAATAATTTATCTTGGTTTTATTATGATAGTTATCAATCCTAGTTAACTTGATAAGTATAACGATACGAAGTTACTTTAATAATTATCAATCACAATGAATTTACTGGAATGATTTACATTGTTATATGAAATAATTTGATTCGTATTTTTTAAGTACGACCACTTAACTATGTGTTGTTAATTATCAATTTAAAATATCACATAACAAAATTAAAACACTTAGTTCACCAACGTTAATTTGATATTTATCAATGCTAGAAAATTCTTGAATTATTGAATAATAATTATTAATTTTATTGCATTTATTTTGCATATATTGCCCACATGAGAATCACCATACATAATTCGATTTGCAATAAATTAATTTGAATGCATACAAACCTCACATCATTGACAGAATGTCAAATAATTATCAATTCCGGGTTCGGTAATTATCTATGGTTAAGAACGATAATTATCTTTTATTGATACCTTTAAAAAGTTAGTAAAAATAATAGAGATTATCATAAATGGTTATTATGATGAAATAAAACTATGTAAGCGTATAAACTCGCGTATATTAACAAATTTTAACTTCATTCCGACGTTTCGAACACTTGACAGGGTTCGTGGTCTGCGGATGACTCATGAGTCAATGAAGGTAAAATTTGTTAATATACGCGAGTTTATCCGTTTACATAGTTTTATTTCATGTGTAATCCTCGCGGTAACCGAAGAAAATATTAGGTAATTATGATGTTGTTTCCTAGAGTAACCAGAAATACTTACATAGCTCCTGGCTTTAAGAGTGCCCTCTCGCTCGCACTCACGGGCTTGGCCATCTTTATCGAGCGCAACGTACGGCAGAGATGCTAGGAGCCCGAGGAATTTGGCTAACAGACAGAGTTTCCGTTGTAGGTGAAGGTAGTCTTTCGATATGTCGCTACTGTTTGCTGAAACAAAAATATTTAGGTATATATCGTAGTGTTCTTCCTGCCGTGTGGTGACGGCAGTAAGAATACATTTGTCACCACCCCAACTCCTCCCGCGGGTGTCGTAAGAGTCGACTAACGGATTGAAGTGTCACTGACCATTTTTGATAACGATTGATGATGGGCAATGGGCAGCAGCGTCATCATAGTGGACAAATTACTGCGATCGCCAATCCGCTTGCCCAGCGTGGCGATTATGGGCATTTATCTCCTAATGCGTCTATACGCATAGTTAATAGGAGAGGCCTACGTCCAGCAGTGGACTATCACAGGCTGATGATGTGATGTGATGTGATATATCGTAGGCTGACAAGCAAACTCACTATAAAACCACTATTCTTAGCAACCTCGTATGTATTGTATTAAAATTAAAACTGAGAATACGAGCTTTCAAGTAGGTATTAGTTACTTAGTACGTTTTGGTTGTCAACCGACGAAATGTACCATGTATAGTAATACCATTCTTCATAAATGTCTCCTAACTTAGCCAGCCGGTAATAATCGTTTGTCCCTTTGCGCCTTATCAATATTTATATAAGACGGAAAGAGACAAACGATAGGTACTTTAATTTATGAGACATTTATAAAAAGGGGGTAATTCCATAGTTGCAATAATAACTCTTTTTTTATTTGAATAGTACAAATTGTGGTACAGGTTTTTGCTTCATTTTGACTTGCATGGCATGCAAAATGTATTGCTGCCGGTACAAATATTTAAAATTCGAATACATATTGAAATTTCATATTCGTATTACAGATGTAGTGAGAAATGACTTGCCTTCGGAAACGTTCGTCAACGTCATGCTGTTTCAGTCTATCTCACTGAGACTGACAGTAATAGCTGTCATGCTACTTCAGTCAGACTCGGTGACACTGCCTGAAACAGCATGTGTTTACGAACGTTTCCGAAGGCAAGTAATTTCTCACTACACCTGTACATCTTAGTACCTAATGCATATAAAAAGCAAATCACATTGGACACATGGACATTTTTACATAGGCACGTAAAGTGTTAATTCCCGCCCTAGAGTCCTAAAGCCCAATATCATAATAACAATATTATTAATTCCTTAATAAAAATGTACACTTCAATGTTTTGTTTTATTTTTCTAGTTCTTCATTATAAGCACCGCCCTGGCCGGTAAAAGCTTCCTTCAATGATTTCCAACTTTATTAAGACCAATACGTATTGTAAATAATAATTACCATGTTGTAAAGGAGTGGCGTCCAAAGCGATAAGCTCTGTCGCGAGCGCGTCGCGAACATGCGCGCGAAATGGCTCGCTACCTGCGTTCACTAGCAGCTCCCTGCAAAAGTATCTGATCAGAGACGCCCAACAGTATAGCTATGCTATTCTCTTATTCACACATTCGCAAAAGCGCCAGACATGTACCTATAACATTTGAAGAGATCCCTCGATTCTCCAAGATCCCATCATCAGTTCCCAACTTGGTGCCAAAGGGACCATCTCGGGGTTATACACGTTCGATCACAAAAAAATCGGTTCACGGTTCTCGAAGATACATACAACAAAAAAAAAATCTGTCGAATTGAGAACCTCCTCCTTTTTTGAAGTCGGTTAAAAAGTCGATTTCGTATCAAAATCGTAGTGCGAACTTAAATTTTTGTGTACGTAGATTTAAAAAATAAAGCCATACTTGATGGAAATGTTAGAGTAGAATGAAACTTACTTGTAAAAGGTCTCCTTATCAGTGAAGTGTGGCAGCCGCGAGTCGCCGGCGGGGCACGTCAGACGGCGTTGCAGCTTGCTCAGCTTCGATTCCTGACAATACATTATGGCGATTATACATTTATTTCGTATTGGCGCATTTCGAATCATTTTCACATCTCTATCTCATCGCGATCTCATGCTATCATGCCTATGTGCAATCAATTCTACGCTACGGTCTTATACTATGGGGTAATAGCACTGATAGCAATCGGGCATTTATTGCACAAAAAAAGTGTATTAGAGCAATACAGGGAATGCGACCCGATGAGTCATGTAGGCCAATATTTAAAGAACTTGGTATATTGCCATTACCGGCGCTATATATGAAATGGGTATTATCAAACCGGAATCAGAAAGGGATTCGAGAGTACTGTTGACACAACAAATGACACAAATTTTACCAAGAAAAGAGTTGTTTATACATGTAGTGAGTGATTAATTAATCTATTGTATTTAAGTCTGCACTTAAACAATAAATACCTATATGAATTTGATGATCCTAGATTGTCTTATACATACCTACTGTTGTGTCAACAGTACTTTCGAATCCCATTCTAATCGCGGTTTGATAATACATTTGTGCAAAACCACATGACCTTATTCAAAAAAGCGTGTGATGCTCATCCTCGATCCTGCAGAGATCCAGACAGACTATTGCCTGAGGGGACCACGAATAGCTAAGCATAGGAAGAGCTGTTTAACGATGTCTATAAAAATATATAATAAGATACCAGCAGAACTACGATCGTTAAACACTAATCTATTAAAAAAAAGTTGTTTCAATGGCTCTGTAACAAAACATTCTAAAGTGTTAAAGAATTCCTGGACAAGTAGCAATTATTTGTATGATTATGTCTTAATTTTATTTATAGTTTCCTCTTTTGCATACCTTTTGGTTAAACATGTAAACCTACCACTTAAGCTTATTAACATCTGTATCTGGTAATGTTTATTGCAATAAAGTATTCTATTCTATGGGTTTCTCGGGGGGTGGCTGAAAATCAGCACTGTAACAGCCAGTCTGTCTCGCAGCAAAATGCTGAGCATGCTCCTGTTGCCACAATTTTATGGTTCTGTTCCTTTTTGTTGAGATTTAATTATGTTGTTTTTTTTGTATAAATTGTAGTTTTGTAGTGTGATAATCTGATAATAAATCGTTTTTCTTTCTTTCCATTAATAGATGTCAAAAAGTGAGAATTCAAACCTTAAAAAAAATGAGGCTTTTGTAAAAGCAAAAACGTTAACACTCATTTTAAGATTTTTAAGTGCCAGTTTTATGAATAACTTTCTTTCTAAAAATACATTCAAAAATAGTAAAAAAAAATATTTCGCTAAAATGTACTAAAATCAAATTAGTACATTACGACACAAGTGCGAAAAACAAGAAATTCGAAACGAGTGGCGATGTTTTAAACCACGACCGATATCCCTATATGTTTTCAATCAACACGAGTTACGAATTTCGTTTTCGCACATGTCTCGTACGACGTTTTTTAGTACAGATGGCCCTCCGAAGTTTAGGACCTGACGTAAAATGACACACTTCTCGCACTAGAGCCTAAAAAGTACACCATCTGTACTAAAAACTATTTTTTGTTTCTTTTTACAAATAAATATTTATTTGTTCATAATATTAGTGCGAAGTTATTTAACATCACTCAAAATTAGAGCGCAAATATTATTTAAACTTGCTACACAAGCGAACTGGGGTTCCATTAGCCATTATTCGTAATATAAATTATCACAAATTACATGTCAACCCGTGTCGTAACTGTAACTATATTAATTTTGTTACTCCATTCATCACCGTCTACATGGTTATGGGTTAACCAACTTTTTGGCGCGGCCATTTCACGAAAAACTCTAATGACAATTAATAATAATGTATTTAATATATTAGTATAGTATAGTATTTTTGTAAGTGATTTTTTTATGTTTTACTAATTTTAAGGGCTATTTATATAATTTGTCAATACAACTGATATGTTTTTCACCTATTAAAGGATTCTTTTGATGTTTATCTACTCGAAAAAGTTATTGTATTGCGTTATATTATTAAAGTTCTATTTTTTCTTTAAGAGTAATCTTAAATATAATCGTAATGTATTTTCTATTTGAAAAATAATTGATTTACATGACAGGTCATCAATTACATAACTAATGCTATAGATTTTCATCCAATTTTAGTTATTTTCTTTTATGGTAATAGTAACACAGCAGACATAGTTGGCCCTAAATTGGTATGGTGGAAGTAAGTAGTCTACTGAGATACCATAATAACACAAAAAAACCCGTTTTTGATGATTTTCGCTTAAGATGTAAATTCCGTTGCGTAGTTTTAAAGATATAAGCATACACAGAGACAGATAGCGGGAAAGAATTTCCACACAACTATTCAACCCACGCAATAAGGAAAGTTAGATGTCGAGTTGCGGAAAATGGCCAGAATACAATACAAAAAACAAAAATGTCTAATAAATAAACAACTTGTATTATTTTCGTACCTGATCTGTATGTAAACATTCAGCCAGCATATGAGCGACCAGCAAAGTAGCCAGATGGTGATGATTCGCCGGAGAGTTCCCCGCTCCCACTAAAGTCTTAACCCGAGCCCGGAGTGTGGACCGAGGGACCCCTTGCGCTGCCGAGTCGGTGTACCATCTGAAATGCCATAGGTTAGTTAAGCAAGTCCAGTAACAATGTCAGTTAATGGAAATTTTGTTAAACCTAGTCGGAATTTTGTGTTTTTTTGTTTTTATTCTTTCAGCGTCCCACCTTGGAAAGGCCACAGAACTGTCAAAAAAATCAAAGACTTGTACCTTTTAATTCTATTAAACTGTGATTATAAGTGTGACCACTGACCTAGGAGAATGAAACCATAGCAATGAGTGACATAAAAAAAGTGATTGAACCGTTTAGATTACTGAAATAAACTAAATGAAATATCTATCTGGGCAAAATGCTAAATATAGTTTTTTTTTTAATTTGAAATGGGCTTCCTCATGGCCACAGACTAGCCAAGGGCAGAGATGTGGCCTAGGATGGAATCAGTTTACTGGAATAAATTCTACAGCAAATTATTAATATACATAGCTACATAGTGGGTGACCCATATGTAAAGGCCATCTCATAGAACTATCTGAGAAATATACATTTTATAGATTTTATTGCTATTTAAACTATGGTTAAATAGCATGGCAAACAAAACCATGTGATTTGTATGACTGTGATTTTAAGAGTACATAACCATAGCAACAAGGGACAAGTGATCAACTAATAAGCACTCACCTTAATATTTCATAGAACATATCCCTCTGCTTCTTAAAGTTCTGAAAGCTGAGCAAAGACGGGAAGTTCTCCGCATTATCCGTCTCCTGATTAAAGCATACAATACCGTTCGAAATCCTCTTATCAACAGGGCGAGGCTTCTCCTGGCTTTCCGCTTCACACTTCAACCCGTAACAGTTTAAGAGAAACTTTGCTAAGTCTGCGGAAAATCCTCTCACTTTCTTATTCTCACCGAGGATCTTCAACGAATTCTTGTCCAGTATAACCTCTAGTATAGACCGTAAATTCCATAATGATTTTATAGCAAAGTATGTGCAATTATGTATTGATTTTAGCAAATAATTTGTCAAGTTCTTTTCCGTTAACTTAGTTTCAATCTCGAAGTAATCTTCTTCTACTTGTTTTGACAGTAAAATTGATATTAAGAAATATATTTCAGAATTCAAACTTAAAATTAGGTTGTTTCGTAATAAAATATCATAAATTTCTATCAGTAAATCAATTTTCTCCTTAAAAACAACTTTTGATGATTCAGCTTTTACGTAATTTAGTGTTTTTTCTATACAGTCTTTTTGTATTATTTTAATCTGTGGCGTAACAGGAATTGATGTAGTTGATGCATTCAAATTGAATTTTTCCATTAACTTCTGTCTCTCCAGTTTTAAAATATTGCGTTCCGCTTCAAAAGAACTAGCTAATTCTTTAGGTTGTAGCTTCTGATTCTTAAATACGTTATTTTCTTCAAGAGCTAATGGTGACGGTTGTTGAAAACACTCAGAATTAAAGCTGTTCAGTGAAAAGCTTTTCTGAGACATAGAGCTGTCTAGATTTGTTGGTTTTATTCTTCGTTTCTCAGACCGTAATGAGCTAGCTTTTCTAGATATTTCCGGAAACACTTCAGTGTTGCTTATATCTAATTCCACTTTACTGTCATTCTCTTCGGAGGCATTTCTGCTCTTCCGTTTCTTAACCTTCTGAGCAGACGTTATAAAATCTCCTAAACTTACAGATTTGTCTTTTCTATGTGCTAAACGAGGTGTATCACATCGGTCATAAGTAAATCGCTGCGGAGTTACCGGACTAGCTGAAGTGATAGGCGATTCGGACAGCCTTAAACCATTTTTCATAGGTGTGCTCGACACTACCATTCTATCCATGCCAAGACTTATTCTAGATTCATCTGAGGACACTGATACTTCTTTGCGATCTTCGTTAAAGAGTTTAGTCTTGACTTTACGGCCTCGTTTACGATCTTTGCTTGGAGATTCATGGCTACGCCGATCTGGCTTGACGCTAAGAGAATCTGTCCTGTCATCACTCGTAGGATCGCTTATCGACCTCCGGTGTTTCCTTCTAGAGGTAAGCACCTTGTCCGGCGTCCGCTGACGTATTTGCAAGGCACTGCTATTCGTTTGGAATATGCTGAAAGCATAAATCAGGGTCAAAACTTCATTATTTTAACGTCTTAGTTATGATCAATGTTTACGACTTACCTGTCAGTTTGAATCCGTAAATACGAAAGAAAACAAGCCACGAATTCATTCCTACTGTTGCACAACAACACACAGTCTTCAGGCACATCCTGAAAATTACACAATAATGTATAAAAACAAAGAATTCTAACAGAAAATAAGGCAAGGTAGGTTAGTACCTCAAGTGATTCATCGTTTAACCACCGAACCACTAGCTGCGAATCCAATTTTCCGGTAAGAATGTTATCTATGATTGTATCCGGCATTTTTACTTATTCTTAAAGTAGTTTTCGGCGATCGATTTGATGATTACTGGAGAAAAAGCTGCGCGGTAAATTAGTTCGCCATCATTACATCTTGTTGCCATGTAAATAAATAATTACTAAGTACGATTGACGATGACAGTTTCATGGAGTTCCGAGTTGGTTCCGAGCCGCTCGAAAACTATTCGATTAAATAATCTTATATTTTGAAGTCATTATCGGAAATTTAAATGTGACTTCAATTTTTACTTAGTAAGTTTCTTTCAACTTGAATGTTGTAAATAAAGTAAATACTCAAATGGTTCACAAATATACGCAAACTAGTGACAGTTGCAAACCATCGATGCTATGTAATTCGAACCCTAATTTTCACATCGAATTGTCTCTTTTTTGTGGCAC